>JAFEMH010000305.1:0-252500 GCA_022495995.1 Adenophora triphylla var. japonica | reverse complement strand
TTACAGTTAATCGGTTAACTCAATTAATTGAACTTCAACTATACTTTTGTGAAAACCTCATCATCATATTCAATTCTAAAAATTTATATTGGTAGTAATCCTAGTGGTAAATTAATAACAATTTTTTAGAAGCGCACAAGAATTGCTAAATTTTTATAAAGTTGTGCTCAAAGTCTAATTAAATTTACTATGAAAGTTAAAATCGAACGAACTTTTCGAAACAAAACAAGTATGATGCCGCAAGAAACGTTTTATATCAATCTCCGTCTAGCTGTAAGACTGATCTCCCAACTTTTGACCTGAAACAAGGCACCCACGACTAATCGAGATGGTCTCCGGCTTAGACCCTCGAGCGTGAGAGTAAGTATGGTGTTTAAGAGCTGATAAATTATAATAAACAAGAGATTCAGAATAACAAATAGCAATTACCTTAAAATCGTTGATGTTGTAAGGTATTTATAAGCGTTGATATGAGTTATAATTGTAGTAGGATTGCATGAAATCCCTAAAATCGTGGATCAGATTATACAAGAGATCATGTACGTAAATAACTCCTGATTTGTAGGACTTCTGTTATGGAAAGAGTTGTATATATGTTAAAACTATGTAGGTCGACGTACGCTTTGTAGGTCGAGGTCGCTAGGCCTAGTCGACCTGACTGATTGATATAACCGGATGATACTCGTATAAGATACGGATCGTATGTCGGACAAAGCTAAGTCGGGATCAAGTAGGTCGGACAATGAGATAAGTCGACTAATTTTGGCTGATTGGCCTTCGGCTTTGTAATAATTGGATCAACACACTAAGAATATGGTGACAATAATGCATGACTAACTGGGCTTCGTTCATTGGGCCTAGTTCATCACTTTTATTCCGTTATTCCGTTCAAAGTATTATATTATTACTTAAAAAATGCTTCATATGTTTCGGGAACGATGTTCTCACATTTTTGTTGTTGTTAATTTGTATAGCTTTGAGCAATAAATTTTGATAAATTTAATTATTCTAAGAGCTGTTATTGGCATATCATTATAAATATTAACAGTATCAATTTTTAGATTTAAATTAATATAATTAAATTGATTAAAAATTATTAATTAAAATTTATTCAAATTAATAAAAACAAAAAAGCGGGGACAATCATATTGGAACTTGGAACAAGAGAGTATTACTTAATCAAAATTAATTCAAATTAATAATTAAAATATGCTTTTTGACCATCAATATGAATGGATAATCTTAGAATTACTTCATTATAAATATGAATGTATAATCTTAGAATTACGTAATTATAGTCCTAATCACGTTGCAATATTCCTATATCCTTTTTGTGCTTGTTACGTTGCCGGTTTCGGGCCCGGTTTCGGTTCGAAATCGCCGGTTCCGATTTGGAAAATGTATGATCCTTAATCGGTCCGGATTGCTCACGGTTCCGGTTAATCCGGTTCCGGTTTTCTCCCCGGTTCGTTCGGTTCCGGGCTTTTTTCGGTTCGGTTCCGATTCGGTTCTATTGAAAAACAATGAATTTTCGTCCGGTTCCGAGCTTTTTCCGGTCCAGTTCACCATTTTGGTGACCCTTAACCGGCCCTGCTCCAAACCGGTTCCGATTTTCGTGACGGTTCATGGCGGTTTCGGGCTTTTCCGGTTCCGATCCGGTTCCGATCCGGCTTGGCCATCCCTATTGTCCACTACTCTCTCCGTCTCATTCGACTTATAACAATTTGTCAATTTAGACGTTCCACTCGATTTAGAACATCTAAAAACAGTAAGTTTATATTATTTTTATATTTCATAGGACCCAATTATAATACTCACAACAACAATTCTCTTACCATTATTATCAGTTATTCTCTCTTTTATTTTACTTTTCGTATTTACAATACCTTCTCCACCCATTTTCTTTCCTTTTATTATATTATTACTAGTAAAAACTCGTGTCCGATGATACGTTTCGTTTGTTTTTTTTTTTTTAAAAAAAAATAAAAAAATTTAAGGGCAAAATGGGAAAGGAACAACTTAATGAAGGCAAAATGAAAAATTTGATATTTAATACTGTTCATTCAACTTCAACTTCAACTTCAACTGTTCATGGCAAGTTGCCATTTATATTATGGATTTCTTATCTCCATATCAAGAAAGAAAATTCTAAGTTAAATGGAAGGGAGTATTTACCAATTCAAGTTAGGAGTGAAGTGCACTTGACCAACATTTGACTTACCACAAAATCCCATATCAATCTTTGTACAATAATTTGAGAAAATTGAAAATTCTTCGTTGAATTTTCAGTGGAAGTCTCCATAAGTTGCTTTTCATTTTTCTTTCCCCATCAAAAAACCACTTGGATTTTCTTTAATTAGAATTTAATAATTAATATTTTTCCTTACTTAAAAAGTTTGATATACATTACTCCCTCCGTCCCAACAATTGCTTCACCATTTTTCTTGGGCACGGAAATTATGGTAATGGGAGGGAAAAAAAATGTTGTGAGTGTAATTTGAAAATAGGAGAGAGAATTAGTGGAGGGAATAATAAATTATAATGGTATTGTGAGTATTAAAATAATGTAGGAGAGAGAATGAGTGGAGGAAATAATAATATTTTATGTCCAAAAAAGGAAAGGTGAAGCTTCTAACGGGACGCCCTTTTGGGTAATTGGTGAAGCTTTTATTGGGACGGAGGGAGTATTAAACTTGTATATTAATTGGTAACTATAATATGATATCAGAGCGTAGGTCCCAATTTCGATTTCGCCCGCTTGAATTATTATTCGGATTTATATGTGCAAGAAATTGCACTACGTCAGCATGTCCGAAAATATGACATGTTTGAAATTTGGCATACCCGATAAAGTGACATGTTTGTGATCTCTCCACGTGTGTGATCGAGTCACACACGAGGAAAAGTGTGAAAACTTAATATATATTATTGAGCTACAATCTACTATGTTAAGCTTTTATATCAAATATAAAGTGGTAACTCGAAAGACACAGTTCGTCCCAACCTTAATTTAAAAAGGTTCATTAATTTTCTTATTCCATTTTCCTCTGTCCGTCACTTTATTCTACCGACGCAATTTTATATGGTCTAGTCTTCGTCAATGTTTAGGATTATTTGGAAGCTAATTAATTCATATTCAATTGAAGCAAGTTAGGCAAAGAAGCAAGTTAGGCAAACATCAAACAATTTCATTCCGTGATCAATACAACAATACTCCATCCGTCCAGCTCGATAGGGCATTTTTTATCAACATTAATTAATTTTGACTTAAATATTAATGTAAATTTAATCATTATATTGAAATTCTAAAAATTGTTATTGATCGCGCAGGAAAGCGTGCAAAGCTCAGTTCTTGTGTCCAGCAAATGATTGAGCTAGTTCGGATCTACGCACAAAGACAAGAAATGAAGGGTGAAGCTGGCCGTGGGGTCTTCCCAAGAAGCCTCCGGCGTGAGAGTAAGATTATGGTCTAGAAATATGGTGCAAAATACTGCAGAGTGTGTGAGTATGGAAATATGCAGAAAAGCATTACCTTGTTCCACGTTATTACTCTCTTATTTATAGTAGGAAAGGTGGTATTAGGGTTTTCACCAGAACCGTTGGATTGGATGGTCTCCAACCGTTGGATCAGCTCTGCCTTCTAGGTGCACACGTGTCACGCTGGGATTGGTCCGTCTATGTAAGGACACTGCAGCCTTCGACATTGATAAGCGGCTTGCCTTATAAGGGAAAGTCAACCTCTCGTACCTTTTGTAGTTATTCTTGAATGCATGATTGCACATATAACGAGGCACCGCAGCAGTGCCGTCATTATCCCAAATTAGCTAATTAACCAAGCTTGTTGAGGAAGCTTAATAGAGGAGACGACCTGGAGCTGTACGTCCAGTTGGGTCGTCTCCTTGAGGTGTGACTCGTCGATAGAGAGAGTTGGCCGTTCAATGACGACGAGCCGTTCGATGACGACGAGCCGTTCAATGACGACGCTTACTCTTGGATGAGTGCCAGTTGGGGTCGAAGGAAGATTCGTCCAGTCGAAGGACGTGCACGGTGGTGTGACGACGGGCTGGAAGTTAGCATCCCCATTAATGGTCTGATGGCCCGTCGTTTGGATGGACCTGGTCGCTCAGTGACGACGACGGTCAACCAGTGTTAGACGGGCTATGGCCCAAGGCCTTGATCTGATTCTGTGGTTGGTCTCTTGGTGGGCCTATTGGGCCCCCGGGCTCGTAGTAAACGTTGGGCTCGGCCCGTCACAGATTATTCCGTTCAGTGGCCCCCAACTCATGGTCGTCTCGACGAGCCGGGAGTTGTTATTTTCCCTCCGTAACAACCCGTACGGCCGTCAATTTGAATTTTGAATTATGGTGACGTCAGGCGCATAGGTGACGTGGGCGGTGAGATCTCTTCTTCAATTGCCACGTGTCCTACGATGGGACAAGTGCCTCGGAAGTTGCAGAGGGTATTTAATGCCCCTACTCATTGCGCCGTTTGGTTTCCCCAGGAATGAACCGTTCATCTTCCCCCAATATAAAAACCTTCTTTTTTCCTCATTTCAAACTTTCCAAACCTTGATCAGTGAGAGCAACATAAGAGAGGCGATTTCCGACCACCGTGAACACGTTTTCCGGCGATATTGGCCGTCTGGCTTCACCACTTTTAGATAATCCGGCAGCTTGGATTAGGAGTTTCTTCGATCTACCACCGGCGAACTCATCGGAAAAACCATCTTCAAGCCCAGAAACAGGTAATTTCTTCATCTGTTCTTCATTTTCTGGGTTTTTTCATTGGGTTTGTAGAGGTTAGTCAAATGGGACCAAGGACCATCAGTTTCGAGAGAGGTGTCAAGTTTGGCTTTGGGTTGAATCAAAGGGTTTATAAGTGTGCTAAGGGGATTTGGAGGGAAATTCCCTTATCTGAGTGTTCTTCAATCCTGGAGAAGTTTAACTTTGAGGATGAGCCCTTGGGGTTCCCAGAGGGAGAAATCCTAGGGGATTTTGAGGACGGTGACCCAATGGTAACTCCTTTCAGGTCAATGAACGACTTGCCCACCCATATCAGAACCCACTACTCTTTGTCCCGTCGTGATTCAACTAGGGCTTTGGTCGTAGGGGAATCTAGGTCGCCACTAGGTAGGTCGTTGCCTACGGATGTTAGGACTGATTCCCCTCTTTTACCCCCTTGTTTTGTAGAGATGGATCACGACGGGCGTCCCGAATGCCTCGGCCCCGTGGAAGCCAACGAGCCGAGCACGAGTGCAAGGGGTGAACAGACGGTCAAGGCTTATCATACGTTCGTACAAGTTGGGTCAAACGACGATGAGTTTGGAGGCGGAGCAAGAGGAAGATGGGCGGTGCCTAAGATCGAACTCAGGAAACAAGATGTCGGGAAACAAATGATCGACGCCTACTCGAAGGGGATCGTTTAGGGTCCAGGCTTCGACCTACAAGTTGGAGCATCTTAGTTTGGCGGAGTATGAGCCCCGTCGTCATTCCTTAGTGACCAGTAAGGAGAAGGTGGGCTTCTTTTACAAACAGTTTGAGTTCGGTCTAAGACTGCCTTTAGACCCCTTCATCAACGAATTCTTGGAGGACTCTGCTTGTGTGCCCATGGAAGTCAGTGCCAATACTGTCAGAATTCTATCTGGGTTTGCCGTCGTATGCAGATTCCTCGGCTACGAGCCATGCAACAAAGTGTTCCGTCGATACTATAGGACGGCCCGGAATACAGCCAAAGGGAAGACGACTGTTAGTGTGTCTTCGGTCAGGAACGCACGGAACTTCTTCCTGGATATTCCAAGTAAGGTGTATGGATGGGAGAACCACTTGATATTGGTGGAGAGCCGAGTAGGGTGGCAGTTTCCATTCCCAGAGGGCAACCATCCAGTCAGTGATAGGCATGTCTTCCAAGCTCCGTGGGCCGACGAGCTGAAGGGAAAGATTGACAACTTGTTAGACCTTGGATGGGTCTCATACAAAGACATAGAGGCCTCACAATGGAGATACATCCGGGCTGGCATGATGTCCAAGCCGTCTATAGGGCCTGATCCTTTAGTGCAGATTGATTTGGATGCCCGCTATCCTGACTGGGTCGTCCACCAGGAGTTCATTTTTAAAGATAACTGTTTGAATTGTGCGACAGCACGAACTGGTCGTCTTGAAGAAAGTTGTGAAAACCTTGAAATGAATGGGGGTTGGGCTCCTGCTATCCTTTTAATTTTTCTCTTTGCTCGTCTCGTCGTTAGTAAAGACTAATCTCTTTTTCCTTGGTTGTTTTGCAGTACTTACCCAAGGGGACGTGGATAGAATTGAAGCAAGGATCATGGACGGAGCCATCAGAGCTAGCGATCGGGGTACCAAGAAGAAGGAGAGGGCTGCAACCCGTGCTATTCTCGATCATCAAGAGAAGCAGACGACGAGGAACGAGCAACTTCCCAAGGACCCTTCTGGTGCTATCCCCATGATCGAGAGGGAGCCCGGCGTCGAAGGACTGAACACTGGAGGCCGTCAGGCCGTCGTTGATTGCACCGAGGAGGCGATAGGCATGGAGATTGATCCTCCAAGTGTGGAAGGCTGTTGGGGCTCGAGATGGCCGTTCTTGACGAGGCCGAGCGTATTGAAGTGGAGAGCACGATTCAAACCCCGAGCTCCGCGAGGCCGACGCTCGTGCCTCCAAAAAGAGAAAAGTCATTTCGTCGACCCTCCCAGGCGTCGGACCCTTCTACTCCAAGGGGCCGATGCTCCAAGCTCGTCGACGGCGGTCTGTCCAAGGCCAAGGCCAAAGAGATGGCGACCTCCATTGCGAGGCCTCTCGTATAGCTGGGATCCCATATCTGCAGAGGAATGGCAATGCGCTCTTCTTTGGGGACGGCTCGACAAGGCGTGGACGGGACGTTGAGGCGGCCGTAGGATGAAGGATGCCAACCTTACTCCCGAAACCTTTCATGCCCGTCTTGGGCTAATCAGCGAGGTACTTCGTATTAAAGATGTAATTTTTCTCCGTCTCTTTATACTTGTGCTTTAATAACTTTTAATCGGTATATCGTCGATGATGGACGCGCCATGACGTCGGGCTAAGGGGAGTGTCTCGGGACGCCGAGCTTCGAGGCAACGAGTACTGATGAAGGCCGTCGGCGATGGAAGGGACGGCGGCAGCAAAATGAAGGAGGCGAGACCAATGTCGGTGAGCTCACCCTTGCCCATGAGCTTTTGGTTAATGAGAAGGACAACCTCCTTAAGGAGATAGACGCCTTGAAGGAAGGGAAATCCAAGGCCGAGGCTGACTCGAAGGTGCTCTCCGACGGTCTTCGCGTTTGTGAGAACCGTCTTCAGAAGTCGACGGCCCAGATTGAGGCGATGAAGGCGAGCCGTGATGCCGAGCTGGCCCAAGCCAGGCTTGATGCCGTCGACGACTTCAAGAAGAGTGCTGAGTGTCTTCAAATGGTCACCACTCATGCTAGTGGGTTCTTCAAAGATGGGGCTAAACACATGGCTAGGCGGCTTCTTCTGGACCCTGCAATAAAAGATCTTCTCTCCGTCCGGAAGTTGGCCGACCTTTGCACGGAGGAGGCTCACGACGACGAAGCACGCTCCGTCCATCCCCTTGTCCCTATCTTTTGCCGATGATTTTCTCATTATAAGGGAGGACGACGCCAAAGCTGGAAGAGACGAGTGGCCTATCCCTCCCGTCGTCCCGGGCAACTTCGATGCATATTACAAGTATTTTATTGAAGACGGTCCTGACCCTGACGCAGCTTCTTCAAACGCCGGTGGTGCCGACCCTCAGTGATTGACTTTTGAGATGTTTTGTAATGTTTCTAAACAATGTTTTATTTTATTTGGTTGTGGCTCCCAAACATCGTCCCAAAACAATTTTTAATTTTTGCAATGTAGTTTGACCTGTTTCCTCGTTGTTTAGAGGGGGTCGTACAATGTTTGTTTCATGTTTAAGTTATTTAATGCCTTTGTTTTCTGTTTGTTAATCTGTGTTAACATAGATAGCATGTGATAACCTATTGGACGAGTAAGTTTGAGGACAAGTGTGAGTGGTCGTCGTTTTATGACCTGAACTTGGTTCGTCCTAATATGGTCGACCTTTGTTCAAACTTGTATTTTCTCAACTTCTCAAAGGCTCGTAGGAATAGTATGAAGGTCAATAGATTTTTGTTCGTAGACAAAGTTCTATAGACGAGTCATCTATACCGTTATAGCGATCGACGAAGTCTGTCTACGTCTAACCTTTATACTTGGTTAAAGTAGATGTATTCGACGAAGTCTGGCTTCGTCTAACCTTTATACTTGGTTAAAGTAGATGTATTCGATGAAGTCTGGCTTCATCTAACCTTTATACTTGGTTAAAGTGCTAGAGTTTGTGTAGTAGAAAATCAACAAAGCGACGATCTTTCATAAATAACTTTCTAGTAAACAACGAGCTACTGGGATTTATAGGTATCCCTTACAATTTCCCAAAAACTTCAAATTTCACAAAATTACATAAGGAAACACAAGGTAGGTGCCCTAAGGGCGCTGGATGTTGTCGACGACCTCAAAAGTAGTATTTCATTAGGTGGTTGGCGTGCCATGGATGCTTGAGACTTTCTCCGTTCGGCTTTGCAAGGCGATAGGTTCCCTCTCTGACCACATTTGTGACAATGTATAGTCCTTCCCAATTGGGGGAGAGTTTGTTTTGACGGGCTTTGAGTCCCGTTGCTTCAATCTTTCTTAGTACATGGTCGCCGACCTTAAAGAACCTTCTCTTCACCTTCTTGTCGTGATAAGCCTTGGTTTTCTTTTTGTAGTTCTCCATCCTCAATTGGGCATCCAATCTCCGTTCGTCTACGAGGTCCAGGTCGACTTGTCGGTTGTGGATGTTCTTTTCGACCTCGTACAAAGCAACTCGGTCCGTCGGCAGCTGAAGTTCGGCGGGAGCCATGGCTTCTGAGCCATAAGCCAAGGCAAATGGGGTTTCCCCGTAGGCCGGGTGGTTGTGCGGACGGCCCGGAGAGGCGAGGGTAGTCCGTCCAACCATCTTGTATCTCTTCCTTCCAGATTTTTGCACAAGGCGAGATAAGACGAGTTTATTGGGTTGCTTGGCTTGCCCGTTGCCTTGGGGGTAGGCGACGGACGACTTGGAGTGTTTGACGCCCATCTGTTCAATTCTGCTCAAATTTTCTTGAAAGCGTAGGCCGTTATGCAGAAACGATCACCCTTGGGATTCCGAAGCGACACCATATTGAGTCATGAATGAAGCTTAGGGCGTTGTTTTCCGATAATCTTGTTGAAGGCCTTGGCCTCCACCCACTTTGAAAAGTAATCAACCGCTACGATCACATATTTGACTCCTCCCTTGGCCGGCGGAAAAGGCCCGATCAAATCAACGCCCCACATATCAAACGGCCCAGCGGCCAAGACGGGGTTTGCTCGGTTGTAGAGCGAGCTTAGGGAGGTCGGCGAAACGTTGGCGAGGTGTCACACTTTTACAAAGCTGTTTAGCGTCTTCACGAAGGTGGGGCCGGTAGTATCCCATGGTTATGATTTTATCGGCCGGTGTACGGGCCCCAGGGATGGCCTCCACATTCTCCCCGATGCACTTGAACAAAGAATTGAACGACCTTGTGCGGATGAACGCATTTTAACAATGGCCGGGTAATGGATCGTGCAGTAGAGCTCTCCTTCGACGGCCGTAAATGCGGTGACTTCCTCTTTACTTGTCTTGCCGAGACCTCGTCCGTTGGCAACTCCTCCCGTTCAATGAACGCCTTTAGTTATTCGATCCAACATTTTGGGCCGTCTCCCATGCAAAGGATCTTCACCCGTTCATAAGCTGGCTGGTCCAAATAGGCTAAGTGATGGCCATGCTCGTCCTCAGGGAGTTGGTCCGTAGCTAGCTTTGAAAGTAGGTCGGCGTGCTCGTTGTTTTCTCGAGCGATCCTCTGTATGGCCCAAAATTCTAAACCTTGTATCAATTCTCCGACCAACAGGTGGTACTTCTGTAGGGTGGAATCGACGACCTGATAATCTCCTCTCACTTGGTTCACGATCAATTGAGAATCACGATAAATTTGCAATTTTTGTAGCTCCAAAACACTTTGCATATTGATGGCGCTACGAGTGCCTCGTACTCGGCTTTGGTTGTTTGATGCTTGAAACTTGAACCTCGAGAACCTCTTCAAAAGCGTCCCGCTTTACGGCTCAACAAGAACGATCCTGCTCAGCTCGAGATTCTTGGTGGGCGACCCGTCGGAAAAGATTTTCCAACATCCTACGGGCAAAACTAACTCCGCTTCTTTGTTCGGCGACTTCCTTCCCCTTGCTCGATGGTTGCGACTTCCTTTGATCGTCGTCGATGGTGAATGATGTTTCAACCGGGAAGTACGCGATGATTGAGCTTGCAGGGTCTTCCTCGTCCTATACTCTATATCAAACTCGGTCAGCTCAATACTCAGGTTGAGAAGACGACCCGAGCTTTCGGGGACGGTGCAAGATTTTGCGCGGTGGGGCATTTGTATATACGACGATGGGATGAGCGGAGAAGTATGCTCGTAGCTTTCGTGCTGTAATGACGAGAGCGTAAGCGATCTTTTCCGCGTTAAAGTAACGGGTTTCCACATCTGACAAGGCTTTGCTGACGTAATAAACCGGCCTCTGTGTTCCTCCCTCCTCCCTTACCAATACGGCGGCGACAGCCTTATCACTCGCCGAAAGATAAACATAAAGGTCTTCCCCTGCTACGGGGCTTTGGAGGAGTGGTGGGGAGCCAAGATATTCTTTCAACTGTTTGAACGACTGGGAACACTCGTCCGTCCATTGGAAGTCTTTTTCACCTCAGAGAGCTTTAAAAAACGGGAGTGATTTCTCAGCAGACTTGGCGATAAAACGACCTAAGGCCGCTACTCGTCCATTTAGGCGCTGAACTTCTTTGATGTTCGTAGGCTCGGCCATATCCATCAAAGCCTTGATTTTCTCAGGATTGGCTTCAATCCCCCGCTGAGATAGCATAAACCCTAAGAACTTGCCCGGCAACTCCACGCATTTGGCCGGGTTGAGGACCATGTCGTTGGCTCGTAGGTTGGTGAATGTTTGTTCTAGGTTGTCGACGTGCTTCCTCTTTTTTGATTTGACGACCATATCATCAACGTACGCCTCCAGATTGTCGCCGATCTGGTCCTTGAACACCTTATTTATCATCCTTTGGTACGTGGCACCGGCGTTTTTAAGCCCAAAAGGCATCTTCGTATAAACGTAAGTTCCCCCCGCCGCCTGAAAAGCTGTTTTCGGAATGTCTTCCTCAGCCATCTTGATTTGGTGATAGCCGGAGTAGGCATCAAGAAAGCTTAGAGTAGTATGGCCGGCTACAGAATCGACGAGCTTATCAATTCTTGGCAGGGGATAACTGTCCTTGGGACACGCCATGTTCAGATCAGTAAAGTCAACGCACAATCTCCACTTCCCATTAGGTTTCTTCACAAGAACCACATTGGCTAACCAGGTTGTGAACCCAGCGTTCACGATGATTCCAGCACTTAGCAATTTCTCAATCTCTTGCTTTATGGCAATCTCCTTTTCAGTTGAAAAAACACGACACCTTTGCTCCTTGAATTTCATAGTAGGATTCACCCCAAGCCTGTGAACTGCCACGTCTTCTCTAATGCCTTTCATATCTTCTACTCTCCAAGCGAAAACGTCGAGGTTTTGTTTGAGTAGGGAGATTATCTCTTCCCTCTCCTCAGCGCACAACTGAGACCCCAGTTTTATTTTCTGCTCGGGATAATCCGGGTGGATGACTAGTTCAAGTAGCTCGTCTGCTGGCTTCATCTCGGGGGCGTCGTCCCTAAAATCCATGGACTCAATGACGATCTCCTTAATTTTCCTTCTCGCTTCTGGTGTCAGATCCGGTACCTCGTCGTCAATCAGCTTGTCCAGGTCGGCCCCCGATTCTTGGGCGGCCAAAGGTTGTGTTTCTGCAGCTTTGTCGTTCAAGAATACTTCGTCCAAAATTTCTGGATCTTCGACGCATTTGATCGTTGAGACATTGGCGTACGAGGTCGTCGTTTCTTTGATGGATTTTGAGAGCTTCACATTGTGATTTGGGTCGTCGATTTCGATAGTCCGTTTCGCCTTTAGCACGTGCTCCAGGAATTCTGGGGCCGTCCCCAACACACATCCGACTCCGGCACGTGAAGGAAATTTAACTCGTTGGTGGGAGCGAGGCGACGATCCCAAGCGGCCCGGCCGGCTGGCCAAGGATGGCATGATAATCACTGACGACGTCGATCACAATGAAGGTTACGGTCTTGATTGTTCTCAAGGGGTGTTCTCCGATATCAACTGAGAGGCTAATTTGGCCTTTCGCATCTACCCGATGATTGGTGAATCCCTCTAGACGACCTAAGTATGGACTTAGGCGACTGTCAGGTAGACCCATTCGTTGGTAGACATTGTAAAATAAGATATCCTTGGCTGCTCCAGTATCAATCAAGATTCTCGTGACTCACAATTATCAATGAAACCAGGTATGACTAAGGTTTGTTGACGAGCTAGTGGGTTGGCTGGAAGCTCGTAGGGAAAGAAACTTATGACGTCGTTTGGAACTTCTGCTTTCTGGGGGACGTGCGGGGCCTTCTTTAAATGGTAGATGGCGCTCTTAATCTGGTTCTTGCTCGTCTCCTCAGAGATCACCAGGACCATTCTTGGGTTCCTTTGGGGCGCGTCGTCGTTAGTAGTCCGGTTGTGGCCAGCCTGATGGTCCTTCCTTATATACTCCTCCAGTCGCCCGGCGTCTATCCATCTTTGAATGATCTTTTTCAAACTAAAACATTCCTCGGTGTCGTGCCCCTTGTCCCTGTGGTATTCACAATACTTGTTCATGTTCTTCTTTCCCTTCCCGTTAGGGTTCATCTTCGGTGCCGGGCCGAAATCAACGTTGCTCAAAATTTCTGCTCTGGAAACGGTGAGTGGAGTGTACGACTCCGGAACTTTTTCCGCTTTCGCTTTGTTCTTTCCTTTTTCTCCGCCCTTATCCTTTTTGGACTTCGTCGCTTCAGCCTCGTCCACAGACTTTCCCTCTCTTTGTAACTTTCTTTCTTCGGCCTCGGCGACGGCGTACGCCTTGGCATAGAGGTCTTTGCGAGATTTGGCCGGGTGGACTTGGAGCTCGTAGTCCAGGGTAGAGGAAAGGACGCCATGTCTGAAGCAATTTATTATTTCTCTATCGGTTAGATCCTCATCAATTTGATCTACCAATTTCTTAAACCTTTTGAAGTAGTTCATTGAGCTTTCGGTAGTTCCTTGGGATATGTTGCTGAGGTCGTTGACTGTCTTACGACGCTCTCCCGCCGTAGCAAACCTTCCTAAAAACTTCTTCCTCATCTGTTTCCAAGATTCAATACTCCCCTTTGGTAGGCCTCTAAACCACCTCAAAGCAGAGTCGACCAACGTGCTTGTGAGAGCCTTGCACATGACGTCGTCGTGGCCGGAAGCTTTTGCCACTACGTACATCTGTGCCTCAAGGTGTAGTATGTGGTCCATGGCACTAGTAGAGCCGTCGTATTGCTTAAGGTCGGGTAGTTTAAAGCCTGGTTCCGGGGGTCCAGTTTCCAACATCCAGGGAGCAAGGGGATTCATAGTGCCGCCGTCGTCATCAGAGTCGTCGCTGTCCACTTTATTCCTCTTGTTCCTCAACTCTTCCACTTGACGTTTCAAACTCAAAAATTCTCTCATGTCTACCTCTCCTGCCGGGCCAGCTGGGGGGATCCTATCTTGACGGGGCCCCCGGGTAACGGTATTAGACCGTTGCCTCTCGGTGGGGGCAGGCCGTCGTGAGATGGATCGTCCCCTATAGCTGGGAGGTGGAGACGACCTATAAGATCTGGAAGCCTCTCGTTCATGACGTGGAGATCGAGTTCTCTCTCTTTGGCTCGGCGCCCGTTCATTTCTTAATGACGGAGTCTGTAGACGACCCCGGACGACTTGATTCCTGATAGCTTCAAGATTTTCGACGACGAGCTCCCTGTGAGGCTCAGCTACCTCAGCTCGTCGCTGCTGTGATCGGGCTCCTTGGCTCCGTCTTTCATTGATGTGCTCCCTTAGGTCAAGCTGGGGCACAACTTGCTCGTTTCCAGCGGCAGTCCCTTCACGACGACCAGCATTCTCTCTCTGGTTCCTTCTCCTTCTTCCTGACGAGATTGTTTGATGGGATGCCTGGGGAGCTTGAGGAGCGGCCATATGGATTAGCTCGTCCTGGATTTGCAAGAACTCCCTGAGGGCGTTAGCTCTCTCGACGAGGAAAGCTGCTCTGTCGAGATTAGGGTTAGAGGGACCTCCTGTATACCTTGCGGCTGTCTCAGGCCTCCTTTCTAGTGGAGGTCTCCTCTGGCGCTCTGCAGCAGGCCCCTTTTCTCTTCTTCTAGTTGCTTGAAGACCTGTACCATCAACCATCCCCTGTGACTTGGTAACCCTTAAGTTAGGGTTCCTAGGTGGTGAGGGTGGCCTAGGATTTTCTTGCTGAGGTGGTACGCCCTCATCTCCGGTTGATTTACTGGCTGTATGACCATCGGACACCATTTTTCCAAAGCTGCTCACATTTGTATTTACGTAGGCGAAGATCACTAACACGCTTCCCGGCAATGGAACCAATACCGATCGCGCAGGAAAGCGTGCAAAGCTTCGGTTCTTGTGTCCAGCAAATGATTGAGCTAGCTCCGGATCTGCACAACACAAGAAATGAAGGGTGAAGCTATGGCAGGGGTCTTCGGCAAGCCCCTCCGGCGTGAGAGTAAGATTATGGTCTGGAAATATGGTGCAAAATACTGCAGAGTGTGTGAGTATGGAAATATGCAGAAAAGCATTACCTTGTTCCACGTTATTACTCTCTTATTTATAGTAGGAAAGGTGGTATTAGGGTTTTCACCAGAACCGTTGGATTGGATGGTTTCCAACCGTTGGATCAGCTCTGCCTTCTAGGTGCACACGTGTCACGCTGGGATTGGTCCGTCTATGTAAGGACACTGCAGCTTCTGACATTGATAAGCAGCTTGCCTTATAAAGGAAAGTCAACCTCTGTACCTTTTGTAGTTATTACTGAATGCATGATTGCACATATAACGAGGCACCGCGGCGGAGTCCGTCATTATCCCAAATTAGCTAATTAACCAAGCTTGTTGAGGAAGGTTAATAGAGGAGACGACCTGGAGCTGTACGTCCAGTTGGGTCGTCTCCTTGAGGTGTGACTCGTCGATAGAGAGAGTTGGCCGTTCAATGACGACGAGCCGTTCGATGACGACGAGCCGTTCAATGACGACGCTTACTCTTGGATGAGTGCCAGTCGGGGTCGAAGGAAGATTCGTCCAGTCGAAGGACGTGCACCAATTGGTGTGACGACGGGCTGGAAGTTAGCCTCCCCATTAATGGTCTGATGGCTCGTCGTTTGGATGGACCTGGTCGCTCAGTGACGACGACGGTCAACCAGTGTTAGACGGGCTATGGCCCAAGGCCTTGATCTGATTCTTTGTGGTTGGTCTCTTGGTGGGCCTATTGGGCCCCCAGGCTCGTAGTAAACGTTGGGCTCGGCCCATCACAGATTATTCCGTTCAGTTATAATTGTTATTGACAAATCATTAAATCGTTTATGAATAACAATTTTTAGAATTTCAATAAGATGATTAGATTTGCATTAATGTTTGGATCAAAGTTAACTGTTGTTGATCAAAAGTGTCCTTTCAAGCGGGACGGAGTGAGTATTACTTTAGTTTTATAAAGGCTCATACCTACGATAAGGTAATGGGGAATCATATATATGCTGCCTTACCCAGTACTAAAGCACAAAAAGAATGTTTCCGAATAACTTATAATAATAATTGAATCGAAAATTTCATGGAATGTCTGCTTCTTTATAACAAAGAAGAACAAACAGTTATTCAGACATTTGACTTTATTATATCATATTTCCAATCCAAAAAATAGTAATTCTTTGGCGGCATCGAAAATGATGAAAATATCACTCCATGATCAATAAACGGAGAAATTTGTCTTTTTTTAAGTGGTTTGATTCTAACCTCAATTTGATACCGAATCAAATCAAATCATGCGATTTTGTTTGATTTTCAAGTATGAGTGGTTCTGTTCGATCTCAAATATTGACAAATCACATAGTTCGGTATGGTTTGTGGTTTGACCCTTACAGACCAAATCAAACCGCGATTTTAGATTGTGAGATCGAACCATCAAACCGAACCGCGAAATCGAAACACCAAACTGAATGGCAAGACTAAACCACCAAATCAAACCACATTTACATAAACTAATCCTAACTCCTGTTTTTTATCTTATTTAATATTTTTGTATATTTATTAATATTTTTTGTTATATCAATAAAAAACCTACATTAAATAAACTAATTATAATCGCTGTTTTATATCTTTTTTAATATTAATTTAATCATTTATTATCTTAATTGTAGCAAATAAATAACTAAGATATTTTCAAGATCGACGTTGTAAAGTGTCTTTCTTCCTTCGCCTCTATCTTTCTCTAGTCTCTCCCTACCCTCGACTTTCTCCTTATTCACCCGAATCTTTCGCTTTTTTCCCGTGATAACGAAAAATTTAAACAAATTTCATAATGAATTGCAGTAAAAAAAAGAGACAAGATTTTTTAGACAAGTGAAAACATAAGTATCTATTATACAATACAAGCCAAGAAAACTGCCTCTTAGCTACCACATAAGTGGTGACTGAGATTGAAAGTTGAAAAATTGATCGGACGGCTGAGATTGAATCTTGAAAAAAAAAACTTTCCACTCATCAATCACATGACAGTTACTAAACTACCCCCTCTAATCAAAATCGAATGTCCCCCAACCGATGTTGTCATTGGGTGGAGTTTTGGTGGGTTATGCAGAGTAGATTTTGTCGGGGTGAGGGTGAGAGGGAGGGCAACGACAAGTTGAGGATTCGAGGGAGAGTGACGGTCAGATTTGCAAGGAAGGAAGGAAAGGGTAATGACAATGGCGACGAATGCGGTGTGGCGAGAGAAAGTGGTCAGAGAAAGTCTGCCGAGAAAAATGAGCGTCCTTATTATTTTTTTTTTGTGTGTGTGTGTGTGTGTGTGTGCGTGTGTTTATTGAGTCTTGGGTTGAAAAGGCTGTCGAAAAAAAATGGTGTTTAGGAGTTAGATTTTCTAGATTTTTTTGCAGATTTGGTGGGAATATGGAGATGATAGAGATCTTGAGGGGGGATTAGAGGTGGGTGTCCGAAGGGTGATGGGACTTTCGGAGAAGAAAAGAGGAAGAGGATGATAACGGCGGCGACGGTGGTGGCAGCTACGCGGGTCGGAGAAGAAGAAGAAGAAGAAGTTTTTTTTTTTCAGATTTGATGTAAAGTATGTGTGCATAAATATAAATGTTTTATGGATAATTATTACCTTTATTATTTTCATACTTTTAAAAATAATAAAAATATGAGTTCAAAGATAACGACAATAAAAAATAATTATTCAGTATTGAAAAAAAAAAGAAATTTAATTGATATATGAAAAGTGGCAAATTTTAATTTTTAATTTATTTCTCTAGAGTCCCATTTGTAGCTGCCTCCTCGATCTTGAGAAAAAACTAGAGAAAAAATTCAGACAGATTCGACAGAGATTAAGAGATACCTGCAGAGAGTTAGAGGCAGACCGCAGAGAGTTAGAGACAGACCTATACTTTATGACACGAAAACTAGATCGAGTTGAGGAATGGGGAGAGTACATGATGAACCAAGCTAGGCAATTGATGGATGCAGTGGAAAGTTAGGAAGGTCAAGAGGAATGAAGTAAGTCTAAAGAAGGGAGAGTTGTCTAATTAGACACTCTTTCTGGATATTAGTAGTTGTTAGAGTACAATAGATAGTGACGTGAGTAGTTAGTTAGTCTAGCATTAGATTTTTTTTCTAATCCCATTTGAAAATAAATCGCTCTGTTTGGTGTATGTTTAGATATTAAGATCTTGGTATCTTTATTTCAATTCCTGTGGTGTAAATTTGAACAGATTGAATAGGAACTTACTTTGTGTAGCACTATTTTATTGCATAGTTATGTGTATTTTTTTATACGAGTTTAGGATTTTATATTTTTTGTTTTATTTTGATTTATAGAAAGCATGCGTACAAAGCATCCACGGTTGCTTATAAGGTCAAGCTGCAAATATTCTTCGGGAAGGAAGTAAGCATTTTTCTTCGTCTAATATCTGATTTTATTTTAAATATGGGCTTCCGATGATTTCTCAGGTACCCTCTCTCAAGAAGTTTCAACTCCCATGTAAATATCTTTCCACTTTATATATTTATACCGGTTTAAAATTACATTAATAACGTCATATAGTTAGCATGCAATTTCAATTTTTCCACATCTTTTTCTTTCCATACTGTCTCCTTTTCCATACCGATCCGTGCCAATGGCACGGGCATTTGTGTACTAGTCTAGTCTATAATACAATACAATGTCAATTAATCGCCTCTTATCTACCACATAAATGGTGGTTCAGACTTAAAGTTAGAACATTGATTCGATGGCCCAAATCCTCCCTACCTCCTTCAATCGTCCATAACTTTTCATAACTGTCCTATTTTCTTTTTTAACCTTCCTTTTCCATTTCCTCCTTCCTATTTTCCTTTTTAACTATTATTTCTTTTTGCAGTGCCTTAAGTTTTTTTTTTAAAGAATTCACTAAGATTTGTTAAGACTCTTTTTTTTTCTTTTTGTTTTTAAACAGAAAAATCGATTATAAATAAATGATCATTTTTTTTAATTATTTAGTATACTCCTTTAAAAAGGTTTTGGGGTTTATATATACTCTTTCTTTAAAAAAAATTGAATTGAGTATTTTTTTTATTTATGTGCATTCCAATTTGATATATTTATTTTTCTCTTTTATTTTATTATGATCATTTATTTAAGGTGTTTATCTTAACATAATAATTACTATTATATATAATTAAATTTTTGAACGATTTTAGAATCTTTAAAAAAATGATTTTTAGAAAAAATATTTGTACCTAAATCAATTAAAAAATCATTCGTCATGATTACTTAAGTTTTCTGTTTCGAATTTTGGTAAAAAATAGGATAGGGGATGGGTTATGGATTATAATTATTATTAATTATTTATATGATTAATGGGTTTGATTGGAGTTACGAAAAAAGAATAATAGTAAAATGAGGATTAAGAAAATGTTTTTTACTAACCCTCAATGGATATCGATCCGGATAATCGGTTTCCTCATATTTTCTACAACAGTTATACAAACAAACCACCTTCTATCAAATCAAATGTTGATTATGGAACAAAGTAATTATCAGGATATTGAATAGTATATGTTATTAATTTTTTTTTTTTGGATGAAAGGAAAACGATTTTATCATTTCTTTAATTTGTATACTGTTATCGTGCCAGTAACACGGATAAAAAATACTAGTACAAGTACACAAGACACTACACACGAATCAAACATACATAGTCAAGATTGAAAAAGAAAAAAATATATTTTTTCTTTTTGAAAATTAACAGTTTAACCGGTGATTTAAATGACCGATTTAAATCGTCAATCAATTAAAATCAATTAAAATCGGATTGGAACATTGAATCGGCAATTCACAATTTAATCAATTTGATTACTCCCTCCGTCCCATGAATTTATAGACTTTTAGAGCCTGTCTGTTCCTCCGTTTCAATCTAAAACGGAGATTAAAACATTACTTTTCCGGGTTTTCTTCTAAATATGTGTATCAATATCGTGGTCAAAAAAGCTGCTTTTTGGAAACGGTGTGCTCATTGTGGCCGCTATAATTTGGAGCGGCCGACAAGAACGCTACGCTTAACTCGAATTTGGACAAACCTGCCCTTTCTTTCTTTCTTCCTTCTCTTTCTTCTGGCTCCAGTTTCCCCTCCATGGAAAGACAAACAAATCATTGTTAAGAATTCCTCTGTCCCTGGCGTTGAAGGAAATCTATATATACGAAGAATCAACATAAAATTTTGAAAGTTACTCCATCGATTTGGTAATTGCTTAAGAATTTGGGCTATTGCCATGGAAGGATCCAGTGACCTCATTGAACTTCCATAGTTCCATGACTGCCTTTGTATCTAAAAAAAGGAATAGGTGGTCTGTTCTTGTAGTACGTGTCGTGTTGTTTAGCCAAAGAGTCAACAAATAATGTGAATTAGTCAAGTGTTCATAAAGTATTTTTTATTTTTAACCAATTAATAAATTTATTTTTATTTTTTAACCAATTAAAATGATACTACTTTCTTCTCAAATGGTGTAGTGCATATTTTAGAAATGTTAAAAGATAATCTTTGTATAATTATGATTGTTTGTTGGTTTTTGTATTGGACAAAAGAAAAACTATGTATGTCATTTTTTTCAATTTTAATTAATAATTAGTTTTGATATTTTTATTTTGAAAATAATACGATACTTCTTTATTGTATATAGTGATTTAACTTGGTTTTTTTTTTATGAACAATACATAGAGCTCAAAATGAGTATAGTATAAAATAATCATGTTATTTCTATAGGGTAAAAATGTCATTGTAAACAAATATTAAAAATTATATCAGCGTTTTAAAATGATTCACCAAACACATTTATAGAAAATATAATTCGTTTTAAAAAGCTCCAATTCAAAATTGCTCCGTTTTAAAAAATCCCCGTTTATAAAACTGTGCACCAGACGGGCCCTTAGTTTTTCACGAGAATTAAGAAAGAATTATTATATTGAAAGTGTTGTGAGTGTGAAAATAAAATAGGAGAGAGAATGAGTGGAGAGAATAGTAAATTATAATGGTGATGTGAGTATTAAAATAATGTAGGAGAGAGAATGAGTAGAGAAAATAGTAAAATTTTCTTTCCATTTTAGGAAAATATATATTATTGTGGGACGTCCAAAAAGAAAAATGTATATATTATCATGAAAAAAGGAAGGGAGTATTTGACAATGCCGTTTTCAATAATTTGATCAACAATTGAAAAACTTTGATTCAACCGTCCGGACTGAACCTTATGGTAAACTTAACTAGTACCCCCGACAAGATTTTTATTTGTAATTAAAAGAAAAATCAGAATATGAATAGTGGAAGGCGGCTGTGAGGCTGTCTGTATGACATAACAGCCACTATTTAGCATTCGTTACTATCGTTTCTCCTCGGTGACCTATCTTGGGTCCCACCGAATCCTCTTCTTCGAATGCTTCTTCTTTTTCCTTTAATTTTCTTACTGATTCAAAATTTGGATTTGTTCTTCATAGCCGCCACTCAGTTTGTGGTGTTAGTTTATTAATTAACTTTTGTTAATATAATTAATTGTCCTTTTCCCTAGTGCCCATCCTGTAATCACCCAATTAGCGGTGGAGGCAGAATTATTTCAATTAATCAACTCCTCTAAAATTTTAAGGTGATACGAAAGACACTCATAATGTATATCAAGTCTTAATACTTCCCTTTACGTGTGACTCGATTACACTAGAAAGAATGAATACGTGCAATTATGCACAATTTAATTTGGATAAACAAATGTAATCGATACTATTCAAACTTTTGATGAATATTTATTTTTAAATAAAATTTTATCTGTGAATGAATATTTATATTTATGTGAACTCACTTAATTCTCGTTGTGAAATGTGAATCATCATCTTCTAGTTTAAATTTAATGACCATAACTTTAACAACCATTTTTCTTTTCTTTTCTTTTTTTGTTTTTATTTACAAATTATTGATTCTCCTTCAATCAACAATTCACATTTAAAATCTCGTGTATAATGGAAGGTTTCTTCTCATGAATTAGGTTTTGTTTGACTTTAAACACATGGCCCACCTAATTTTCTTTCAACACGTGTTGACTACACTAACACTATGCTACTCCCTCCGTCCCGTTCGAAGTGTCCCAAAATTAATCACGAAAACTCCGTCCCGTTCGAAGTGTCCCAAAATTAATCACGAAAATTAAGAAATGAATATACTCCCTCCATCCCAATAATAAGTTCACTATTTTAGCTTCGACACGCAAATTAAGAAAAATGATGAGTGGAGAAAATATTGTGAATGTAATAGTAAAATAGGAGAGAGAATGAGTGGAGAAAATAGTAAATTTGAAAAATATTGTGAGTGTAATAGTAAAATAGGAGAGAGAATGAGTGGGTGAAATAATAAAGATTCTTTGCCATTTTAGGAAAAGTGAAGCTTTGAACGGGACACCCGTTTTGACAATAAATGAAGTTATTAATGGGACATAGGGAGTATAGGAGTTTAATGCAAAGAGTGTATAGTGAAATAAATGTTGTGAGTATGAAAAGTGATGTAGAAAAGAGAAAGTGGGGTAGAAAATAGTTAGTGAATATTCATTGTGAGTATGACAAGTGGGTCCCACAAATAAAAAAGTAATAAAAACTTTCTTTTTTTGGATGAAACATTTTATATGAAATATCCATAAAGAAAAGTTGGGACACTTCGAGCGAGAACTATTTAATCTTAGGCTCTCTCCGTTGACTACATTCATAATTTCTCAACTACGGAGTATACAATCTTATACTTTCTCCTAACGCTTGATTAAATTTTGATTAAAAGAAAAATTAGAAAAATAATGATTCCAATAAAAAATATTAATACACATTTTAAATTGTTAACTCGACTGAATATATTTTCGGGAAGGAACCCGTGGCACTGTCTTGCTTTTGAGCCCAACACATTTTTCTCTTGCTGATACAATATTTATGTTTGCAAGTCAAATAAAATACGTAATAAATACAGTGAAAGCAAAAAATTATCTAATGAGTTACCAATTTTTTTCATTAATTATATATCAATATTGATGATGCAAAAAACGTTCGTATCAATTCAAATTCAGCGGCAGGTTGTATCATGTATGATTGAATAGCATGAAAAAAATTAACAAACACGTAAAATAAGACGGGGCTTCACCGGCGAATGTCTTCCGGCGTGAGAGTAAGTATTTGTGTTCAGAGAGAGAAATCAATTGACAAGAGTTTAGAATCATAAGATGTGTTACCAAAATAATGTAATTTATGGCTTGTATTTATAGGCATAGCATTGTAGAATTCATGTTGGATAGCAATGCTTGTGAGATAAGGTTATAATTCTATGGAAATTATAACTTTTCACAGTCCTTATTTGAGTAAAATTAGATAGTAGTAATCTGCACGTGCGCCTTTGGAGACGGGTTTCCTCGTCGTACATGGTCTGCTCGGCTTACATTGAGCCGAGGAAGAGAATTGTAAAGATGCTGAAGCCCATTTCCTTGTTATATGGAGACCGAGTAGGGGCTTCTCGAGGAGGTCTTGCTCGGCCTTGATAGATGTCTTGCTCGGCATTGATGATTATGCCTAGTCGGCATACAGTTTTGTTGGCCCTCAGTCATTATACGCTTACCTATGTATAGGTCGAAATAATGGGAAAAACGAGTAGGCAAGAAGAGCAATGGTAGGGATAGCCCACTATCTTTGTCGTAATTGAGACTTGTATGAATTATATTTTGGGCCGAATCCATTGGGTCTTCCCCTACCACGGATCCACGTTCGTACCTCGGTTTATACCGTTCAGTGACTCCCGACTTCCTAGCTCGGCTACGTCGAGTAGGAAGTGTTGCTCTAACTCGGTTTAAACGAATACGAACGTGCTCTTACGTGTCATGAGGCGCTTCATTATTCGCCGGTTCATTCGTACAATGATGGGCACGTACATCTAGGTCTGACATTCGTCTTGAAACTCTTCAGAACATTGATTGCGAAAGAGGTCTGTCTTCCCTTATAACATGGAACTTGGCCCTAGAAGGTCTGTCTTCCCTTTCATCCTTTTTATCCTCATCATCGTCATCCTTTCTTTTCCGCTTGTTATCATTTCTCATGACGTAGCCGTCAAGCTATCAATCGTCTACCTATCTTTGGATCATTCTTTTGAGGGAGATACAGTTTTCCGTGTCGTGTCTGTGGTATTTGTGAAAGGCACAGTATTTGAAGCTGTCACATGTGTATTTTGTTTTTTCATCGAGCGATCGAGGATTTGGTATATTCATTAACTGCATGATTTCTGTGATTGATTTTGTGAGGGGGGTAAAAACCTCGGCTTTCTTAGTAGCTCAAGTTCTATTTTTCCCCTTATAGCCATTTACATTCAAAGACTGGTTGGTGTCTCTTTTTCTGATTTTTCAGACCTCCTTTTACTTTTCTCTTCTGCCATTTGTATGGCGTAAGTCACATTGTACATATCAGATTTTGACTTGGGCTCTTTGGCCGAAAGTTCATAGATCAATTGTTTGAATTCCAGTCCGGAGTTAAAACAAATAATCACATCCCTATCTGTCAGACTTTCCTCCACTTGACATGACATGGTTCTGAATCGATTGTAATAACTCAGAGTGATTTCATTCTTCCCTTGCTCAATGTTAGAAGGTCAGTCAATCTTTTTTTTATCTTTTCAGCTGTAGCGAAGTGATCCAGAAATCTCCTTCTCATGATATTCCAGTTGTCGATGCTTCCCTTCTTTTGCTCACGTAATCATGACAGGGTTGTTCCGGAGAAAGTACTTGCGAAGGCCTTACAAAGTATATCATCTGTCTTAGTAAGGAGGGTCATGGTTGATTCAAAACATTGCAAATGATCCCGTGCATCGGTGGTTCCCGCATACTTATCGGTGGTTCCCCCAAAGGATTAATGATCTACCGATCATTAATCCTTTAGGGGAAAGTACGAGGAGAGGTTCTATGCCGAGGAGAGGGGTTACGACGAGGAGGGGATTTTTGCCCTGCCTGACTAAGCCTTGCTCTCAAATCAGCAGAATCAACCTCTTGTTTCCTTGGGTGGTTCAAATGACTTCTTAAGTCTACCTCGATTCTTGTGTTACCATGTCAAGGTGCCTTATGGCGATAGGGACATATTGGGGGGGTTGTTTGGATCTACAAGAGATGCCATGGTGAGGGGGATGTTGGCCACGAGGAAGATTTTCTATATTTTCCTAACTACCACGCCTATCAACCTGACTATGCTCTTTAAGGGAATTTCCAGTTCTCGTAGGCCTCATGAATTCAGTAAGAGAATGAGGCAGGATCTAATTGTAGCAAGGCATTTTGCTTTTCATAAATGCGTTGCAAAGTTTTCATATGTTGATTCAGTAGAGTTCTGCGATCAACCTGTGGGGGGAAATCCCAGTTCCTCACTAGGCAGCATTACTCGTCGCCTTCCTCGGCGTCGACGACGAGTAGGGTTCGTTTGCACTGTGTCGATTATCGGTTGTCCCCTAGAACATAGATTCATTTCTAGGAGCGGCAATCCGTCAATCAGCGGCGGTGGAGGAGGCAATTCCCCATTGATGAGAGGAAAAGCAGTTTTTGTGTTGCCATAAGTCTCTTAAGTAAGAACGTTATCATGTTCAGGAGTAATAATTTAGTATATCCGTCCTCCATTAGAATTAGGAGAGTGGAATGAGAATTTTTCAAGCTATTTAATAGTTGTTTCGAATCGCTTTTCGGCAATAGAACCAAACTGATGATTTCTAAATAGTTCGGATCAGCCCAAATCCAACGATAGGTTGTATCATGTATGATTGAATAGCCTGAAAAAAAGGAACAAACACGTAAACTTACCGCCGAAGGCCCTCCGGCGTGAGAATAAATTGACAAGAGTTTAAAGTCAAAAGACGTACTATCAAACTAGTGTGATTTATGGCTTGACGAGTATAAGGGGAGCGACAAATAGGCAAAACGAGCAAAATTATGAAAAATTATGAAAAGGCCACTCAATTTGTCGTAATTGAGACTTGTAAATATTATATTTTGAACTCAATCCATTAAAAATTACCATACCACAAATTTACGTTCGTAAATGATTTTATATCGTTCAAATATATTTCTATAGTTGTACACAATTCCTAAATTCTTTCACACGGCACAAAAATTGCCAATAGAAATCGGCCACTCACTTGCCTATAATTAACAATCCGCAAATTACTTACAAATAATAATTTTATCTTCATTTTTGCTATTTGTACTCACTTATTCAACGAGGAAATCATCGAGGTCAAATTCGCCTAATTCCTCGGCGTAGTAATTCTCCGATAAGACCATATCCGGTAAACTAAATGTCATGTCAATACCGAATCCAAATGCGTCAACGTCGCCGTACGTCAGATCAAACGGTGTCAATTCATCGTCGTAACGGAGCACAGAAGTCGGAGACTGAGCGACGTCGTTTGTTGTTGCGTCGTTGCTACCGCTCTCAGTATGAACGGTAACGACCGTTTCAGCAATGGACTCTTTCGGGAAGTTTGTAACGGCGTCAGAGCCCTTCAACATGACGGCAGCTCTGTCGTACACGGTGGCCGCTTCTTCCGCAGTATTAAACGTGCCGAGCCATAACCGCTTTCTCCGGGTAGGGTCACGGATCTCAGCGGCCCAACGCCCCCATGGTCTCCGGCGGACGCCCCTGAACTTTTTGAAGCGAGAATCGTTGTAAGACGGCAAAGTCAGCTTCTTAAGGCTCCGTTTCTTTGGCGGGTGTCGCTTTCTTGACGTGGAACGGGATTTGAATTTGATTTCAGAGACGTGTCTTTTCACTCTCTGGGTGAATTGGTTATCGTCGTTGTCATCACCGGAGGAATCGGTGGCGTCGGGATCGGTAAGGATGATACGGAGTACCTTCACAGGAAAGAAAGTGGGTGGGGCGCCGCCGGAAGTGATATGTTTGCGTTGGTCTAGAGACTTGCTGGTAGAAACGACGTGCTCGGAGAACTTTACCATCCGGTGAGCGGACATCGGACAGACTGCAAAATTGAATTATGATTAGGTAAATGGATTAGAGGGAGGGAGAGAGATAGGGATGAGGGTGTAGAAAGAAATTGGAAGATGGAAGTGGTGTGTGCAATATTATAGGGAGATTAGAGCACGAAGAACGAGGTACAGCTAGAAGGGGGAAAGAAAGAGAAGAGGACAGATGAAGAAGGGTCATGATGTGTTTTGGCGGGAATAAAAGGATGAATCTCCCGCCCTTTGTACCATAGAGAGAGAGAGAGAGAGAGAGAGAGAGAGAGAGAGAGAGAGAAACGGAGATGTGGGGGTTGGGGGAAGAAGGAGAATATAAGGAGTGGCACTGGCTCAGTGTTTGTGTGTGGAAGAAAAGGAGAGAGTGAAGCAGTCACTACAATGTTTTTTGGTGTGTCTCATACACACCGGTCGAGTTTTGAGAGTGTGTAAGGAGCTCAATTATACAAGATTTATAATTTTATAGAGTCTTATATTTTTCTTCATTTCTAAAATCTAGCTCAAAAATGTTAGTACTAAATATATAAATTTAGATGTGATATCATGACAAGTATTGTTGCTGAATTGGTTGAATAACTTTCATTATATATATACATGAGGTGTCAGGATCGTTAGTGGGTAATTGTTGTGAATATAATAAGTGGATTTCATTTCCATTATGGAACGTTGCAGATTATTTTTGCAGATTATTGTGGTACGGAGGGAATATATATATATATACTCCCTCCGTCCCAATAAGTGCTTCACCTTTTTGGGCAGGCACGCAAATTATGGAAATGAGAGGGAAAAAAAAATGTTGTGAGTGTAATTTGAAAATAGAAGAGAGAATTAGTGGAGGGAATAGTAAATTTAAAAAGTGTTGTGAGTGTATTAATGAATTAGGAGAGAGAATGAGTGAAGAAAATAGTAAAGATTTTTTGTCAAAAAAGGAAAGGTGAAGCTTCTACCGGGATGCCCTTTTGGATAATTAGTGAAGCTTTTATTGGAACAAAAGGAGTATATATTAATGGTTCTATATTCAATTTAGCTTTATTTATTATGTATTGTATTTTTTTATATATTTATTAAGAATTCTAAATTTAATTTAGCACAGAACCTCTATATAATTATTGAGACAAAACAGCAAAAGCAAATAGGACAGTCACACAGAAGACAGAGTCTTTCCCATTCTTTACTCCTATCTCTTTGTTGACTATAATACTCCCTTCGCCCCAATAGAAGCGGTTAGTTTTTTGCTTTTTACGCAAATTAATAAAATGAATGGAAAGAAAAAATGTTGTGAGTATAATTCAAAAATAGGAGAGAGAATGAGTGGAGGAAATAGTAAATTATAATGGTGTTGTGAGTATTAAAATAATGTAGGAGAGAGAATGAGTGGAAGGAATAGTAAAGATTTCTTTGCCAAAAAAGAAAAGTAGAAGCTATTAACGGGACACCCAAAATGACAAAATGGAAAGCTACTATTAAGACGAAGGGAGTATTTTTTTTCTTTGTTGACTGTACTATACAGATCTGACCCCCTTGAAATGAAAAAATTACCTTCATTCATCCCGCATTATTTAATTGCTCTCCCGTTAGTGTTTATTTAAAAAATAAAATAATAGCGTTCTTTTCACTCTCTCTCTCTCTCTCCTCTGTACTACATTATTTTTATTGTAGAGACTTTTTAGTGCTATTTGCAAACTCAATATTTTGGATGTCAATTGTTTTTTATTACTCTCTCGATCTCAAAATAATCTGAAATTAAATGTCTAAAAAGTCATCAAATTTATTTTTATAATTTAATTAATTTGAATATTTATTTTGAAACAAAACAAATTTTGAAATAGTAATTATTTGAACCTGATAGAATAAGAGGATATTCTTGTATTTATATGGGGAGATGATTCGTAAGACCTTGTATACCCTATTATTCATAATACTAGATTTACTTCCATGCGATGCACGGGGTGTTACTATATATTCAAAAGATAAAAATTAAACTAAAATAAACGAAAAACTCAATTTGTTTATACATTATGCATTTCTCTATATACAATTCTATAGTATTTAATCATTTAAAAGAATTAAATAAAACACACGAACATGTATATCACACACGAAATAAGTTATTGAAATCAGTAAAAAAATATGAAGATTGGAAATCTTGTTAAAAAAAGGTACTAATATTTTATTTCTTTTTGATAAAGAGAATATTTTAAATAAAAACAAAAGATTTGGTAATACCAAAAGGATAGTACCGTTATCTAATAAAAATGAACATCATTCTTTTTCAAATGAAAACTTTCCATTAACTCAGGCTCTTACATCTAAAAAATTATGTCATCTTTATTTACATTAACTCACTATGAACATAATTATGATATTTATTTTCAATTTAACTTATTTAATTTTTAGAAGAAAAATAAAAATCCTAAATACTAACAATTTCGTTAAATGAAAAAAAAAATTCCCCAAACCCCCCGCTTCCTCATCAAACCCAACCCACTTCTTCCACTCCCTCTTTTAAAATACCAATTTATACTATCTTTATTTCTTATAATATTAACATACATTTCAATCAAAATTTTAAAAATGATGGTCATCTTCCCCGATATTCGTCTTTATAAATACACAATTTTTTTGAAACAAATAGAAAAATCGACAAATTTATTAATACTTTATTTACTATGCTTCAAATATATTTTTTTTAAAAAAAAATAAATAAATTGTTTGATATATCGAACTAAAATAAACACAATAACCATATTAATCCATCTCACTTATTAAATAGAAACCAAAACCCACATTCATCACAATCCCCCCCATATATATATATATATATATATATATATATATATATATATATATATATATATATATTATATTAAATAACCATATATACTTTATAAATACGCAATATTTTTGTTTATAAAAATTCAACACAATTCCAACTCATCATCCTATACCCCACCACTTTTATTTTATTTTTTATTTTTATTATTTGTAAAATTATTATTATTATTATTATCATCATTTATTTTATAAAAATTCAACACCATTTCAACACATCATCCTAAAAAGATATTGAAAAATAAAAAGCGAAAATTAACAAAGGATAATTAAGAAATTTATATTTAAAGAAGAGGGTTTTTTTTCTCTGTCAAAATCAAATGAAAGAAGTCTCTATTTAAAGAGAAAAAAAAAATTATGAATTTTGGTGTAAAAAAATAATTTATTGTAAAATAATTGAGGGTAAAGAAATCAGATGTAAAAAAAAATCGAAAATTCAGCCAATCAACGGGCGACACGTGTCAAAATTCTTTAAAATAAAAAGAAAAAAAAACCTGCATAAACGCACCATTGTCGGCGCGTGCAGTACATAGGCAAGAGAAATGTCGAAATTGCCCTTCAACAGACGAACGACACGTGTCCAATGTTAAAAAAAAACCCTAATGCATTCACGCGCCTCTTTATATAAAATAACCATATAGGAGTATACTTTATAAATACACAATGGTTTTATTTATAAAAATTCAACACCATTTAAGCTCATCATCCTATACCCACCAGCTTTATTTTATTTTATTTTATTTTATATTCTTTATTTTTATTATTAGTAAAATTATTATTATTACTACTATTATTATTATTATCATTTATATTTAAAATAAATACTTCACACTTATTTAATTTTTACTAAAAATATATAGAAAAATAAAAAACGAATTAAAAAAGGATAATTAAAAAATTTATATTTAAAAAATAGGAGTTTTTTTTCTCTGTCCAAATCAAATGAAAGAAGTCTCTATTTAAAGAGGAAACAATTTATGAATTTTGGTGAAAAAAAATTAAAGAAAAAAAAATTATTATAAAATAATTGAGGGTAAAGAAATCAGATGTAAAAAAAATCGGAAATTCAGCCAGCCAATCAACGGGCGACACGTGTCAAAATTCTAAAAAAAAGGGGAAAAAACCCTCCATAAACGCACCGTTGTTGGCGCGTGCATTACATACCTCAGAAAAATGTCGAAATTGCCTTTCCACAGATAGACGACACATATGTCCAATGTTAAAAAAAAAAAAAAAAAAAAAAAAAAAACCTAATGCATTCACGTGCCTCTTTAGGGCCGTGTAATTTACAGCTCTCATAATTTTAACCAATAAAAAATAAAAAACAAAATAAATCATTTACTATCCACTTTATTTGGGTAATTGTTAATAAAAGTAATTTAATTTATTTCATAAAAATTGAGATTATAACTCATTTAGTTACTTGATATTTTGTTCTAATGTGTTTTAGTGTGTGTGCACATGTGTATGTTTAACATGATGTACAAAGCTTCTTAAATAAGCTACTAATTTTGGACTAAAATTTTATTATACAAAATTTCTCATTTCTCAAATAAATGTCCAAGAAATAATTCAACAATTGTGTTAAATGAAAAAAAATTCTCCAAACCCTCCACTCCCTCATCAAACCCAACCCAATCCACTTCTTCGTCACCCTCTTTTAAAATATCAATTTATACTATATACTCCCTCCGTCCCGCTAATATTAGCACACTTTCCTTTTTGGGCGTCCCGCTAATATCCGCACACTCCCAAAAAGGAAACTTTATATTAATAAAATATTCACCCAACTCCACTCATTCTCTCTCCTACATTATTTTAATACTCACAACACTATTATAATTTATTACACCCTCCACTCATTCTCTCTCCACTCATTCTTTTACACTCACAACATTTTATTAAAATATCATATTCCTTAATTCCCGCGCAAACAGTGTTTGTGCTAATACTAATGGGACGGAGGGAGTATATTTCTTAAAATATTGACATGCACTTCAATCAAAATTTTAAAAATGATGACGATCTTTTTCGATATTCGTCTTCATTAATAATTTATTTACCATGCTTCATTTTTTTTTAAACAAAATAAATAAATTGTTTGATGTATCGAATTAAAATGAACCAAATAACCATATTACCCCTTTCAACCCATTATCCTATACCCCATCACTTTTATTTTATTTTATATTCTTTATTTTTATAATTAGTAAAATTAATATTATTATCATTATTATTTATAATAATAAAAAAAATACTTCACACTTAATTAATTTTGACTCAAAACATATTGAAAAATGAAAAAGGAAAATTAACAAAGGATAATTAAGAAATTTATATTTAAAAAAAAATGGTTTTTTTCTGTGTTCAAATCAAATGAAAATAGTCTCTATTTAAAGAGAATTTTTTTTTATGAATTTTGGTGTAATTTTTTTTTTTTTTAAATAATTTATTATAAGATAATTTAGGTAAAAGAAATGGGTGAAAAATAAAAAACCAAAATTCAACCAGAGGGCGCCAAGTGTCCAAACCCAGAAAAAAATCAAAATTCAGCTGCCTTCACTCCTTCACCCGCCGTTGTCGGGGCGTGTTTTACACGCTCCTTGGAATTGTCCAAACCGCCCTCCACCAAACGCACGACACCTGTACAAATTAAAAAAAAAATAAAAAAAAATAATAAAGGTCAATCACAGTTTGCCATGTGTCTTTTAGGCCGAATTTTTTACCAATTGCCACGGTATGAAATGACTAAATTGCCCCTCAAAGCCCCTCTATTTACCACAATCTTATTATTATATATAGATAGATTCATTTTGCCCGGACATTCCATATTTACCATAGAATTTTGTATGGGCACATCACTTATATCACTTGAGTGTATCATTGATAATCCAAAAAGTATGAATTAATTATTAGAGCAGACATTATGATAATGTCAACGATAATATAAAATCATTAAACTACCGGTAACACACACAAATGATACACGTAATTTTGCATCGTTAAGAACATATTTTATGAATTAAAGTAACATCCAAGCAAGCCGCTCAGCTATTCCACTTTACTATATTGGAGTTTTCAATCGAGTTAAACTTAGGAATAATAAGTGAACTAAATAATTTGCTAAATGTTGTCACTCTATGATGCTAGAATACAATAGATGAAGCAATGTATCTTCTTTTTTTAAACATCTTTTATTGTCCAAGAATTATTTAATATTGGTGTTTGAAATTGACTTTTTATGTTTCCCTTGTCAACTAAGTCATAATAATTTACATTTTGTTTGTGGCTTATTATTGTCACAAGGAAGATACTCATAATCTTGCATGTGTGTGTTACGTGTGTACCATTCATTTTCGCATTTGGTACAATATATTTACCATTTATTTAACAAATTAATGGTTCTGAAGTGTGTATGTGTACATGTTTTTAAATGAGTGAATCAGTGATAAAATCAATCTTCACTGTCGGTAAGTAATGTAAAAGCAGTTTAAGCTACTCTAGATAAAAATTAACTCAAAAACTAAGTCAAGTGTTTAAAAAAAATAAAATATGATCAAGCTGAATTGAATTGAACTGAAAACTGAACACTGAATTAAGAAATAAATAATAAATAAATAAAATATATATATATATATATATATATATATATATATATATATATATCCCTTTAATGCCCGCAACATTAATCTTGAAATATGACACCTATGCATGAAATTGAGAATGGGGGGACTGGAATAGATAGGGCGGCTCCATTGAGCATGAATAAGGGTGGGGTTGGGGTGGTGACACTTTTACATAAATTATTATGGGCTCACACAGTGCTCAAAACTTTTTTATCTATTTAATGCCCTCAACTAAGACACCTATGCATGAAATTGAGAATTAGTCACCTAACAGGCCTTGGCCAGTGATACAATGGTAACTTTTCGAAAGGGAGGTCATCGGTTCGAGTCCCTTCAAAAGGGGATTTTTTTGGGCTTTATTTCCTACCTTGATTTCAGGGTCCTTAGGAGCTTCCCGGGGCACATCCATGCAGTTAAGGAAGTAGGATTGCTGGGCTTGTATCCTCAGTGTGGCGAGTTCAAATCTTGGCAGCAGCATTGCTGGGCTTGTATCCTCAGTGTGGGGAGTTCAAATCTTGGCAGGTGCAAAGCTGAAGCAGCCATTTGGTGTTGTAAGAGTGATGTAATTGCCTCTTTGGCAGGAGCAATGAGCACCATTCACGATGTAAGAGTGATGTAAATGTCTTGTCAGGAGGCTCCTCGGGGCTTCGAAAGATAAGGGTGTTGTCACCTCGCATAGGGCACATCCCGCGATTTACCTCTCAAAGATATTGAGGGGCCTACTGGTGGTCCATGATTAGTCCGCAGGCGGGAACCCGGGTATCAAAAAAAAAAAAAAAAAGAGAATTAGTCAAATACTTCTACTAATGTGTCTAGAAAAGTTAGTTCCTACTTTTACATTTTTATTGTTAGTTTTAATGAACTTTTATCAATAATTTAAGTTATTTTTAATTATTTTAATGAGAATTTAAAAATTGTTATTGATTGAACGTAATAAAAGTGACGGGACAGATTCAACGAATAAAACTCAACATTTCAAACGTTACAAAGACAATACCATGAAATAGGTCAATTCAATTGCTACAATACCAAAGGCCCAACGACAGATGACAGATCAGTCAACCTATCTTATCGTCCGATCATTCTTGGTTCCGACCTAGCTTCGTGCGAAATACGATCATCTACTTGTACAATTTATATCAAGCCAAGGCACAAAGTCAGCTCGACTTCGAATATTCAACCGACCTCGACCTACCAACACGCATGGGCGGAGGCATGTATGGGCAAGGACAATTTTTTTTGGTAATATATGTAATAAAATTTTCTTTAAAAAAATAATTATATGTATTGTGACTATACTTTCTCCGTCTCACTAAAATTACATTTTTATTTTAAACACAGAAATTAAATGTAGGTGTACTTCCTCCGTCTTACTAGCAATATTATTTTTATTTTAAACACAAAGATTAAATATAATTGGGTTGTGAGTATAAAAAGTGAGGTACGAGAGAAAAAATTGGTAAAAAAGCGTAATTTTTAATCAGACATTTGATAAAAATATTTTCAGTACCAGGTAAAAAAAACTTTTTTCTACTACTAAATGAAATGAAAGCAAATTGGAAAGGTATTAAATAATTCAAACACAAGTTATGTTACGATAATTTAGTTAAAACACACTTTTTTCCACTACTAAATGAAATGAAAGCAAATTGAAAAGGTGTTAAATAATTCAAACATAAGTTATATTATGATAATTTAGTTAAAAATTATCATACCATTATATAGAGCTGAAAATATTTTACACTGTGTTTCACACCTTTAACATTTTGTTGTCTAGTTTTCATTTCGCAGAAAAGAAAAGAGGAAATTTGAACTTGGGACAAAGTTGATGGAGGTAGTATACTAGTAGTATCAAGTAAAAGTGAAGAAAGTGATAGCATGAAAGACTAAAAGAAACATTAAATATCCAACTGAATTCAACATAATACCATGCCATACTTCTGTGTCAAACTAATATACATATCAAGAACAATAAGCGAACAAAGTTCTTACAAGCATTCATTCTTCCCACCCAAACCACCTGCTGCAGCATTATAGTCCTTCAAACATAAATGAGACGGAGATTATCCCATGGCATACTTCTGTGTCCAGCTACGAGCCGTGGACTCATATTTTGACTTGTCCGTCTTGTACATGTGAGCAATTTCCGGCACCAGAGGATCGTCAGGGTTTGGGTCGGTTAACAGGGAACAGATGGAGAGCAAGACCTAACAGAAAATAAATCCGTTCAACTTTTGATCATTGAAACTATATTTTACTGGATTAACAACAACAACCACCCTATATTTCATTTGATTAACAAGAAGCAAGGCAATTCTATTTAAATACTCTTAAGAAATACTCCCTCCGTTCCAAAATGAATTAATGTTCAAAAGAATTTCAAATTCACTCTTGATCAAGAGTAAATTTGGACATTTTTTAGACATTCATTTTGGGAAGAAGGGAGTACTATTTAAATACTCTTAAGTAATACTTTCTCCTACCCATACATATGTTCTCATTTCCCTTTTTTTTTTTTTTTGTTCTAGAGATAGTCTCATTTCCAAATTGTTAGGTTAAAATAATTGAACTTCCATAATTGTCAACTAAGAAAGAAGAGGGAGAGATGAGAGGATGAGAGCCAACCAAGGAAGAATAAAGAGTAATAAAGTAATAACTAAACCTCATTAAGGTTAGTGATGAAAACATACACACACACATACATATACTAACCTCATTAAGGTCAGTGATGAAAACAAACATACACACACATACATAACCTAAAATTATTGCTCAAAGTTCATTCAACTTTGACAACAAAAAAGTTGGAACATCAATACGGGATGGAGGGAGTATACACACACACACATATGTATATAAATATACAAGTAAATAGTTAATTTTGATGAGTAGGCAGGCCTAATGTTTTCACATTCTATATTTAGAAAGGAAAGTGATCTAAACCAATCTCTTTTACTTGCTAAAAATTGAAGATGACAAATTTATATCAACAATTACAGAAATCAAGGCCATAGACTATGTTGTGCCAATAAGATTGCATGATAAACTTTGGACAGGAAATGAGACCAAACCTTAGATATTGTTAATGCTGGACTCCATTGTTCCTTCAGAATATCTAGGCATATACTGCCATTACTGTTGATGTTAGGGTGGAAGACCTTGGTCCTAAAGGCAACCTGAAAATAATTAACCACATCAGGATTCTCAAATCAAAAAACCATTAGGTGATGTGGCATCAGTAATTCAATCAAATTACAGAAAACCCTTCACAAAAACTACTAGGTGATGTGGCACCAGTAATTCAATCAAATTACAGAAAACCTTGTACGGGTAAAACAGTTGTAGGAAGTAAATGGAAATTACATGATATTTCGCCACAAAATCAAATTGCCATTACAAGATAAACCAATTCAAATGCCAAAACCAAGAAACTTGAGGCAATATATGCACAGAAACAAAAACAACTAATTCTTGCTGCATGTTAGTCCATATATGAGGGAGTGGTGGTAGAAAAAACACCATAAGATTGGAAGTATTCAATAGTGCATAAAACTACTCATATCTTATCAGTCAAAACAGTTTATGTAGTTCAGCACATTTACCTTAGGAGGCTTGAACGGATAATCTGGAGGAAAATGAATGGAAACAAGAAATACGCCTCCTGAATATGGGCTGTCACTTGGTCCCATGATTGTTGCTTGCCAGTGGAACATATCCTCGGCCACAGGACCTGCAACAATAATTGCAGTATCAGTAATACATCGCAGTGGCGGAGATAGGATTTTTTTTGTTAAAGGGGAAATTTTACATTTTTTTGCTTGTACCAATTAAATCCCTTATCAGATTTTTAAGGGGGTCAAAATAAATTTTTAGTGCTTTTATTCTTTGCACAGCTCGGGACATGTTTTAAATATCTTGCACTCACCCCCCCCCCAGTTCTTAAAATAACTGCACTAGTAAAGCAAAAGTTTTTTAATCAAATGGGGGCAGCTGCCCCCATTTGACACAAGAAAAAGATGAATGTGTGTCTAAGAACTAAGTAGTGTAGAGACTTGATGTGATTGTGCATAGTGCTGCAAAACAAAGTAGAGCTAATCAATATCCAAATCAAACCTGACCCCTATTTGACTTCTTTGGATATTCGGTTCTAATTAAATAACTTTCTGATATCTGTTAAGTCTGGGGTCGAGTCAAGTAGACGAATCAGATGGATGAACAATTTTGCCTCAATTTATTTCAGTCTCAATTCAACAGTATTCATGTCAGATTACCTGTGTCGTAAATAAATACGTACTCCCGCCGTCCCGGAATAAATGTTGCATGTTTTGACTTCTTGGTCAATTTGGTTAAAGTTCGACCAAAATTATAACTACGATTCAAGTATCTATGTGAAATTCTAAAAATTGTATTTGATTCTCTATTAAAATTATTAACATAAACAATTAATTTTCACAATTTCATGAGAATAATTAAATTGGAGTAATTTTGTGGTCACAATTAAAGTAAGTTGATCAAATAGTCAAAACATACTACATTTATTATGAGACATAGGGAGTAATAATTATTGGAATAAATGGTCATCATACAATATTTTCCATACCTTCACTTCACATGTGTTTACATTGGTCTAATAATAAATTATCAAGCAAAATAGATAATCAACTAACACATAATTATTAATCTCTATTATCAAGTTTCATTTCCATGTAATATGACGTGACTTGTCAAACGGAAAATATTTGTTTATTCAGCTTGATAACCAAATAAAGCTGAAACTTATTTAATTTGAATAGATCCACTTTTGCAATCAATTCAGACTCAGTGATAGATGAAGTATTCATTATATTCAACTCAAATTGCTATTCATAAAAAAAATTAGATTTAAATTCAGTGAGCCACTATTCAACTCGACTCATTCACAACTACAGTGCATATTTGACAAAACAGGTGTCCCTTGGATATCTAAAAAATACTTTTTAAAAAACCTTTCACGCCCAATGCATTTCTAATACTCTCAACTAGTTAGGCGCATTCTCCCCACAAAATCACTCATGGGGTAGTGGGCGGTGGTGTACCTTGTGGTCACAATAACAATTGCTCAACAAATGAGAGAGCATAAAAACTATACCACAAGTGTGATATAACAGCAAGTTGCACCACACCTTTCACTAAGCCTCATATATCCATAAGCAGATAACAACAATAGGCAAATTGTGCTGGATGTATAGTCGGTAGCATAGGCATTATGGACAATTAATCTATCAGAGAAGCTATATCATTAGGAGGTTCAGCTCCCAAACATGGCTATTGCCTCCAGTGGCAGTGGTCAGAGAAGCAAAAATCCTTCTTTAATGATGCCTTTCTGACCAATCTTGGAATCTAATGCAAAGTCAGGTTTCTGACCTAAAATTGGAAGTATAGAAGAGAGCAATCTTGGTTACTGAGGAGATTCTGGACAAAGGAACTAGGCTCATCTCCATTACTAGATTCCCTCAATTCATTGAATGCACTTGTGAATGTTTTTCAAAGCAGAAAAATACATGAAGCTGTCACCCAAAGTGTATCGAAAGAATTGAGGAGATCTGGAAGTGGGGGAGGATCACAATCTTTCTGAAGAATAAAAACCAATCATTGTTTTGATAATCCCTTCACAAAGAATTTCCATAAATGAATCTCAGCACAGTATTTACTAGAGCACTCAGTAGCATCCCACAAAATAACCTAATACTCCCTCTATCCCTAAATGAATGTTCAAATTCAAGAAATTTTTGTCCAAAAATGAATATCATTTTTGTAAAAAACTTTGTCCCTAAATGTTTAACACAAAAAAATAAATAAATTGCTAGTCAATTTATTATCATAAAACTAAGTATTTAGAAAGTGGATAACGAAAATATTTATGCATATTTGTCATTAAAATGTATAAAAAGTACACATTTTTAGAGTGTCCCTTAAAATGTAATTTCGATATTCATTTAGGGACGGAGGAAGTAGTGTTTTGCACTGACATTACTTTGGTCAATGGCATCCTTCTTAGTTCATGGCAAAGAGTCCCTATTTTAGGCACTTCTTAACAACTTGATTAAAATTATGAGGGTTGGAACCCCTATTATTTCTATGAAGGCTTTATTGGTTAATATTTTATCACTTGAAATGCAAACAAGTCTACATAATTTAACAATTATGACCAAAAAAAAATATCAAATATTATTTTGACAATATGTCAAAATATTATTTTGATTAGCTTTAAAATAAAGAAAAATTAGGACTCTCGGGCAGAAGAGGTCTAGGTCAAAAGTCAGATAATCAAACCTTCTGACCGGGCAAAAATAACAATTATGACAAAAAAAAGCCTTGTTTACTCTGAAAATTCCAGCAAATGAACAATAGCAAATCACAAGCAAACAATAGAATTAAAATTTTCTATTATATAGAACCAATAAAATTTATACCGGCGCTGCAAGAAGTAGGAGGATCCTTCTGCAAATCCTTGAGCTCTTTCAAGATGCGTTTTGACGCCATCTCCACAACCTCCCCTCCAATCAACAACTATGGATCTAACTCCAAAAACTCTCTCTAACAAGCTCAGCTCTCAACAATTTTACACCTGAAAATTTTTCATCAAACAAGTACATACAGAAATAGTCAACCTCCAATCGAAACCCTAACCAAAGACGAACACTTACAAAAATCATAGATCCATAAAATCGATTGTTCGAACAATCAATGAATCATATAGGCATGAAATCACACACAAAAACACGCAGTTTGGAGAGAGAGAAAAGGAGAAGTAACGTACCTGAACGGGAGAACAGAGGATGTTGGAGAATGGAAGGAGAGAAAGAGATAGAACGCAAACCAATGGAAAGGAAGGAGACAATAATGTAGGGTTCTTTTCTTTTTTTCTTTCTTTCTTTTTTTTATGAGATATTTAACTATACACCCTGGGCCTAACGTTAATTCTTAAAGAAGAAATGACATTTTTCGAACTTTTATAAGGCCCCTGGGACAAAAATACTTCAGGAGGAAGCCTCATTTCATGCACACTAATGGCTTGTCATGCGCACCCGGTCAAAAGATGACATCCCAAAAAAATACTTTGATAACCAACTATATGAGCTAAAATAACTATGATAAAGGCTATCAGAGCCCAAAAAAATCTCTGGTTCTCATGTTTTAGAGGCAAAAATTAGGAAGATTTGTAGAAAAAACAAGAAATATAACTATGAGAATTATGTCTCAAATCAATTTTTGAGCTTTGGGACATAACTCTCACAATATAAATGCAAGTTCTAAATTAATCAAAAAATCAAGCCAAAGTATCAACAATCAAATACAACATAAAATAAAAGTAAAAATGGATAAACACATAGTTTTTTCTCTTCTCGTGAATTTTTTATTTTTTTGGAAACTTTGTTTGATTTTTGTCATTTTATACGTTTATAACTAGGGTTTTTCAACATGGACTTGCTTTCATATTCCCATCAACCCGCTAATGTTGTGGCTGCTTCTGTCGACCTGGTTCCACAAAGTTTCCAGCTCCTACATGCCCTCTCAACCTGTCACAAGCCCATCTGAACATATATAAATAAATACTAGGAGAGGAAGTATAAATAGATTGAGTTTGAGACAAAACACAAAATTAAGAACACAAGCTCGGTCAATCCAACAATTACATGTCAGCATATCTGGTATAAATTTAGCAGGTATTGGGCCAAATATGGGGACGGGGGGTGGACATTGCAGGAGAGCCGGGTGGAAGGGCAGAGAGATAGGGGAGACATTTGGAGAGAGAAGGGAAACATCCATATGACGGAGAAGGGAAGAGAGTTTGTGTATTTAGGTTTGGGTGGGAAGGGGTAGTTTAGGATTTTTCAGTTTTCATTACATAATTAGAGGATCTTGGGGGAATAAACATTCTCTTGTGTGGACATGATAGAAATAAATAAAAATATATGTCATCTTTAAAACATACGCTTGATAAGAAGGACGTTCGGGGTATTAATCCCTAGTTAATTGATATTTTGAGAGTGGGCCCCGATAATATTGGGCCAATAGCGTATGGGTTCTAGAATAATTCGGTGGTGTTATGATTGCCTTTGTAAAGAAAAGTAAGAATATTAAAATGCTGTGTGATTTGCGTACAATCAACGTATCTGGGTGTGGACCGGGTCAATTCTTATAAGTTTGCTTTGGTTTTGGGTTGGATTCCTTCAGGATGAGGTCCGGTCCATTTTGGTTAAAATAGGCGAAATTTTTGACCCATGCACTATGCAGTAGTATAATAATTCAACGTTTAATTGTTTAAAGAAAGGTTTAATTTTCTTTTTAATTAGAAGCCTAGTGATGAAATGTTTAGAATGGTGTGAAAATGATTGAAATCTGTACAAGGCATATCAATGCGCTGACCTCCTAGTTATTCTGTTTGCGAGTCTATCGCCTGAGTTTTTGATTCATGAAAAATCTCTGAATAATATGATCAAATCGATGAAGAATGATATCATGGAAAAAATGTGCTTATAAAATTAGGATCAAAAACTATCTCAAAAATATGTTATTTACAAAAAAAAAAAACACGTAAGATGTGATATTACAAAAAATTATTTTTTTAATTATTTTTTTGTCTTTTCAATTAAAACAACTGATAAATGTATTTATCAATGGTTTATAACTGATAAATTCATTTATCAGCATTTTAAAGAGTATTTTGTGCTTGATTTGTTGGTTAAACAACTGATAAATGCATTATTTAGTGTTTATAACTAATAAATTCATTTATCGGTTTTTAAAAAGTATTTTGTGCTTGATTTTTGGTTAAAACAACTGATAAATGCATTTATCAATTTTTTAAAGAGTATTTTGTGTTTGATTTTTTGGTTAATCAACTGATAAATGCATTTGATAAATTCATTTATCAGTTGTTTGACAGATAAACGCAAAACAAAAAGGTAATTTTTTTGTAATATTTAAAGAGTTTTTTGTAATATCCAACTTGTGTGAATTTTTTTTGTAATACATCTTTCAAAAATAGTTTTTGGTAAATGCCCATAAAATTATACAAAGTAGAATTGCAAGTTTGCCACTGGTATTCTTTTACAAATAGTTAAAATGAAAACATAAGCAAACTACAATGATTTACAATTTTAATTTTATATGCCTTTAACCTTATTTTATTGAGGAATTTTTGTTACTATTTTTTTTTTTTGGGGGGGAGTATGCCTTTAACCTTTAAGAAATACCATTGTACGTGCTACTCATTTTCTATCTCCTACCTCTTAGAAAAAAAAAATGAAAATGGTAACTTTGTGAGGTCACTCTATTTTACTATTACTTTTAGAAAGTCCGGTATCATAGGAAATTGTCATCGTACGCCTAAACGTCCCACGTCATCTGAAAAGGAGTCGAACCAGACCTACAATATGTAATGCCTCTTAACACATTCACACTACCGAATACCGTTTGGCCAAGAAGCCTTTGGTCTTACTTTTACATTTAACACTATGAAACTAGATTACCATTTCATGCATAAAAGTATGCAATCCCTCACAAAACGAAAGAGGGAGAGAGAATTTGAAAGACACACACAAATATATAATTCTTGCACACAAACTTTTTAAATAAAATCACATCAACCCTAACTGGAGTCACAACACTATACATACTACAACTATTTCTATCTATTTCACATGAAAATTAGACTTGATCAATTTTTTTTCAATTAAAAAACACATTTCCTAACTATTTAATAAATAAATAAAAAAAACTCTCTCCGTCTCAATATAACTATTTTTTTTTTATTCAAAAGAGACAAAAAATAAAATAAAATCATATGCTATGCTATGCCATTCACAACATTATTATAAAAATGAAACCTTGGATCTTAGGACAAAAGAGAAAAAGGGGAAAATAAGACAAGAAAATGGAGAAATGAACGTTGTAGCCCTTGTTTGGGAATGACCTTCACCAGTCGATTGTCAGCTGCACAAATAAACCATATTATTATTAGAAATCATACGGAAATGTAAAAATATTTTCTTTTTTTTATTTGTTAAATTGTTTTATCTCAAATTTATAATAAAGACACTTTTGTTTCATCTTACTCCCTCCGTCCCTGAAAAGATTGTCCCATTTGCCATTTTGACTTGTCCCAAAAAGTATGTCTCATTTCTAAACTTAGGCATGAATGTTAGTGCAAATCTACTAAGGTACAAGAAGGTGAAGCTCTTCATTAATAATTGCAAAATGTACAACAGGACAATCTTTTAGAGACGGAGGGAGTACTTAGAAATGTTTGATTTTCAGCATAAATTTTAAAATGTATACATGCTAAATAAATGATAGTAATTCTAATGGTGCAATAAATAGAATTTCAGGATAATTATAATTTTATAATTTAATTTATCAAATTTCAATTAAATTGATTATCAATATTAAGGGACGGAGAGTACTATACACCATCATGTTTAACTTTGATTGACCACTAATCTACGATTAAGCGAACAATTCAAAGGCCGAATTTTCATATTATGTATTGTAGCCCCTAATTTGTGCTTAGTTTGTGCACTAAATCACATTTTTCGACTCGGAAGATGATAGGTTTTTCAAAGTAAAGTGATTTTTATGGTAATGAAAAATAAAACGTTTAAAAAGTGTTTAAAGTCGCCTAGGCCCCGCCTAGACGCTAGGCCCCTCTCCAACGCCTAGTTCTAAGCCCCGCCTAGGTCCCGACTAATCCCGACTAGTCCCCGCCTAGGCGCTAGGCCCGACTTCGCCGCCTAGCATCCGCCTAGCGCTTTTTAGAACCTTGCTCAAAAGAGTGGTAAAGCCAAAGTTTTACATTCTGTGAGGTATAGGGTTCGGTATTTCTCCATACCTTCTTTTATCTCTCTCATTACCAGCCGGTTTGGGACATCGTAAGGAAAAAAAATGAAAATACTAGCCAATGACAAAATCTAAGTTTCGCCGAATTTTTAAGAGGGCCACAAAAAGGTCTAATGAAGATTACTAATCTCTTTTTTGAGATGCCCAAATAGAATATTTGGAGGATTTAGGAAAGTAAAATAAATTGAAAAAGGAAAAGGAAAAAACATCCATGTAAAAAGCTTCTGATTGCCTATGTATATGAAGAGGTGAATACCTGAAAGGGGTCATTTTGACGTTGCATTGAGGGCCAAGTCCTTGATCAATAACCTGTTGGTCAATATCTTGGCAAGAAACCTTCAATGGCAAACTACTCATCTTGCTCCCATTGATCACAAATGTAATTCTCCCTTTGAACTTCAAACTCACCACCATTGTATGCTGATTCGAATTAAGCATCAACTCTTTTGCATCGTCTTCGTTAACCGGAGCATTTGAAACTCCGACCTGCACTTTCAAATCCTTCCCCGACTGCGGATTCTGCTCGAACCCATCAATATGCATTCCGCCCAAGCTCATATCGTTGGCAATCACATCAACATACATTGCCCCGTAAGAAAGGACAACCTTGTTGTTCTTGTTCGTTGTGTTGACCCGAAACTCGAAGTCGGCGGTCAACAGAGTTTCTCGATTTTTGGAGTTCGTGGTGGTGAGTTTGTGGACGTCGAGGCGTTGGACACGGAATTCGGGGAGGTTGGATTGGAGGAAGGCGAAGAAAATTACGCCTGCGATTAGGAGGAGGATGATTAGGGTGCCTATGGACATGGAGACCAAAGCGCAACACATGTTGCAGCGGGACCCGAATTTGCCATGACGGTGTTGACTTTGACCGTCGGCCTCGGGGTCAAGGTTACGGGATTGTTTGAGCTGGGCTTCGTTAAAGGAGACACGGCGGGTTAGGCTCTTTTGGGTTGAGGCTTGGTTTCTAGTACTTGCGGCTCTTGACAATGACGGGGCGGTGCCACTATTGCCTTGGATGGTGCCACTATTACCCGCCATTGCAAGAACGGAGGAAGTTTTTCTTTGAGATTAGGTGAAAAGAGGGGAAGGAAGGAAAGTATGTGATTTTTGGTTTTCTTCTCCATGGATGGGTGTGAATTGAGAATGGAAATTGTTCTGTTGTTCTAAATAATAGGGGAGCCTTACATCTACAGTTGCTAAATATAGTCTCCTACCATCCAATTAAAAAAAAAAAACAGATGTATGGATGAACAAAACTCTTTCTAAATATGGAATATGAGGGAATTCAGTTCAGGAGAAGGGACTGCAACCGCAGATTTGCTGCTCCACGGCATCATTTGACAAAGATTTGACCAAGTCTGTCCTTTTTTAATTATGCGGGAACAATTATTTGGGTCGGTGGGTTCCACAATTAGTCTAAACAATATTTACCATCCAATTAAAAAAAGAAACATATTTGGCAAAATCTTGACCAAACGTTATAGGCTTATAGCAAAGCAGCAAATCTACCGGCAGTTCAAATTCATTCTGTTCCCAGCAGATAACAACACAATTATGACTTTTTGGCTGCAAAGTGTAAGGATCATAGGCAACTTTTATAAATGAAAATCATGAACTGAAGAAGATTATTAATCAACTCGAACTCGTTTCAAGATGCACACTTACAACAAATCAAGAAAAATAAAACCCTCTTAAGAGAGAGTTAGAACTTTAACCTTGCTAAGTTCCTAAAAGAAATGGAAATTTTGGGCAAATAAAATTCTTTGAAGAAAATGCATGTAATATTCAATCTGCACAGGCATGTAGACAATAATAGGGACCAAAAGAAACACATACAGTTTTCCGAGCTTCCATGGACATTATGGGGTCTGCACATTTGAGTCTTTGGACTTATTTTCGTCAGAAGAAGGTCGGTTATCTGAGTCGGTTTGCCGTACCTCTTCAATCATTCTAACAACTTCCACCATACTAGGCCGCAAATCCGGGACACGCGCAACACAAGCCATGGCAATTTGCAGCATTTGCACCATTTCCTCTTCAATGTTTTGGTATTTCATCAACTCAACATCAAAAACCTCGGCGGTCCATTCTTCCCTCACGACTGACTGGACCCACCTTGGGAGATCGACCATGTCTTCACGGCCAGGTGACTGAATCGGTTGTTTTCCGGTCAGCATTTCAAGTAAAAGGACACCGAAGCTGTATACATCTGATTTATGTGTGTGTTTTCGAGATTCTAAAACCTCGGGTGCACGGTAACCCGCGTGCCTCGATGGTGGGGTAGGGAAGTTCATGAGAGAGGCTAAGCCAATATCGGAAACACAGCCATCTGTATCTTGACTAAGAAGGATGTTCGAAGACTTGATATTTCCGTGAGTAAATTTAGCACCACCTACTGAGTGGAGATGGGCAACACCCTTTGCAGCTCCAAGGGCAATTTTGACTCTGGTTTCCCAGTCCAATGGAGTTCTACCAGCTCCCCTGCTTCCTGCAATTACATTATCATTACAAACAGTAAGGCAACCAGCACACAGGCATACACACTGATACAAATATATATACTCCCTCAGTCCCAAAATGATCTTCCTACTTTTTTGTTGTTAACTGTAAGTACTTTGAGCAGTAATTTTAGGTTAATTTAATTATGTCAATGAAAGTTTTAAACTTGTTATTGTTACACCATTATACATACTATCATTAACAATTATTAGATGTTGATTCAGACAATTAAATTAACCTAAAATTATTGCTCAAAGTAACTTCGTGTTAAAAAAAAAAAAAATAGGAAGATCATTTCAGGACGGAGGGAGTATATGTGAGTGTGTGTATAAAGAGTGGATGAGAAGGTGGCACACAATCTTTACCATGTAAGAGTGCTAACAAGCTACCCCCTGGGATGTAATCATAGACCAAAAGCTTCTCATCTTTAGAATAATAATAAGCGCGGAGAGGCACGACATTTGGGTGCTGGCCAACTCTCCCAATGATCTCCATCTGTTGTTCAAAGTCCTTCTTCCCCACCACTACTTCTTTTAACCTCTTGACAACCACAGTTGTTGACTCCTCTAAAACAGCTTTATAGGCAGTCCCATAACTTCCCTTTCCAAGTACTTCAGCAGAAGCCCTTAGTAAATCCTCAAGGTCGAAATTGTAAGAACAGTCCTCAAAGAAAACTAGCTTGTTCTTTTCAGGCTCTTGCACCCCGCTGCCAAACTCCTCTCGGGGTTTCTCACTCCTTCCACCGGTAGAAGACTTTCCTTTCCGCACATTACGTTCTTCACTACCCTTTCTTCTAAAGCAGCAGAAAAATAAGATAAGAGCCAAAAGGAAAATTGTGGCAGCCCCTCCAGCTGCAATGACAATGATGGCCCATAATGGGAGTTTCCTTTTGGAGCGTCCTTTTTGAGGACCTATAGGTGGGGGTGAAAGACTAGGGAAAGGAGGAAGAGGTATGGGAGAGCAAGCATTCAGAGGTAGGCCACACAAGAGAGAGTTCCCCACAAATGATGAATTAGGGAAATTCTGAAGGGAAGATGGAATTGAGCCATTCAGATGGTTGTAGCTTAAATTCAAATGCTTGAGCCTTGGAAAGGTGATGTTCGGAATGGAGCCCGTAAGAGAGTTATTTTCCAGATTCAATCCAGTAAGATGTGTCAAATTCTGAATTGCTAATGGAATATCACCATTGAAGAAATTGAATGAGAGATCCAATACTTCAAGCTGGGGAGGAAAGGAGGTAGGAACATTACCGAAGAAGTTATTATGCTGGAGGAAGAGATATTGGAGAGAAGGAAGTGAAGTGATATCCGAAGGCAAACTTCCATTGAGGAGATTCGATCTAAGACTGAGAACCCTTAAGACATTCAGCTTTCCAATCGTATTAGATGGAATGGGGCCCATAAGTCCAATGCCCGGAAGCCGAAGTGTTAGCACGCTGGTTCCGTCAGGAGTGCAAGTGATGCCTACCCAAGATGTGCAGATACTAGTAGCATTATTCCAGTTGAGCTTATGGCCATGGGGTACAACAGCTGCAAATGCAAGAAGTGCTTGTTTATCTGAATTCAAGTCACCACATGCTAGAGGCAGCAGAGTAAGTATGACCAAGATAACTGGAAGCAGTCGGTCAGTTGAACAGAGTTTCATGAGGATTTTTTTACGTGTATAAATGTGTGGAGACTTTCCTGTATCAGCAAAAAGACAACAAATATCAGGTGACAGCAGCAGTAATGAATAAATGGATAAGGGAAGTCAGAAGCTGAAATAAATTAGACAATTTGTGACAAGGAAGTGCCGCTGTTAATTTGCCTAAAGTATATAAAGGGAACAAGTTTTTCAAAATTTTGGGTACTGGGTGATAAGAAGCAAAAGCATCTCAAACACCCCAATAATTCAATGTTCTACGAATGAAACTCCCCTAAATATGCTGAAACTTACATATAGAAGTTCACTACTAGCTTAGGAGGGTGAGACTGTGTGTGCAACAAGTTTCTCCACATGCAGGGACTCAGGTTATGACTTGCAGTAATAATTCAAAAGCAGCAAGTCAGGCTTTGACTTGTACACAAAATTCAAAAACAACTAAACTATTTCCAACAACCTCATGCAAGAAAGTCAATCCAGCCACCAACAACTATTCTACATAGCATTAGGATCAGCCAGGATGGCTAAGAATTCCACTGAATGACAAAAATTAGATGAAACACTCTATTAAACTATATTAGTTATGCATTCACCTCAATTCAAAACAACAAAAGCAAAATACTGCAAGATATCTCTCTCTCTCTCTCTCTCTCTCTCTCAAGAATCCATACTTCAGGAGACAGAAAATTAAAAAAAAAAAAGTTGAAAAGGAAAGGAGGAAAAGTTATATTGCAAGGGAAAAGCAATCACACAAAACTCTTTTTTAATCACCTTCTAGACAAAAAGCAACCAAGAAATGGGCAAGTGTATTTCTGTTTTTCTAGAAAGTGGGTTAACTACTCAAAACTTTTTATCCAACAAAAAGAGGGAAAAGCTAATCAACCCTAAGATTTACATATTTGTGTTAAAAGAATGCTGTACTTCACAAAATTAACAACTTAAACCTTTTTAGATTTCCTTTGAACTGTGTAAATAAACATCCATAAGAGACCCCACTTCTACCATTCATCAACTGCTAAAACTCTACATCTGTTAAAAGTTAAACAGCTCCTATACTACCGAACATGAATTAATCCAAAGTTTAAAATGAGAGGCACAAAGCCTGTTTTTTACAAGTTTGCTAACCTGTTTTCTCTGTAACATAACAGCAGTGGAGTAAATAATTCAAGAAAGAGAGCCCAGCAGACACACTCACTCTCACACACACACACAAAACAAAAAAAAAAAACTTGATTTAGATATGGGATTAGTTGGGAGTTGTTAAACCACCAAACTCAACGTTATTCCAAATTAATTAAGAATTGGTAGTGGCTTTGTAAGCTTTTATTTTTTATCACTAGAACAGTAAAAATTCACCTAAATCTAACATATAATTTCCCCCTATACCCTTATCTTAAAATTCAAATAATATTTTCCTACAAGAACATTCTTAAACAAGTGCAAGCTTTAACAAGGACTAGCATCATATCATCAGATATTTTGAAAAACTAAAAAGAAAATAATACTCCATACTAAATTTAGGTAATAAAAATCAAGCAGTTATTCCGTAAATTTAAGCTTACGAATATTATATAGGACCATAGTACTTTCTCAGATCTGCCATTACACCTAATTTTTCAAAATGTAAGAAATGTGACTAACCTCGAAACATTAGTGCGAGCAAACTGAGAAACTTTGATTCTGTGGCGATTATGGTTGAATGTTGAGCTCAGCAGTCGCCATCGCAGCTCCTACCAATGCTTCAAATCAAATCAACCCACCTAGTTTCCTTCCTCAATTGCAACGAAACTCGGACTTAATCCCAATCCACGCACCTTAAATTCACATGGACCGAATCAAAGCAAACAAGAATTGCAGATCTTCGAGAGAAAGACCTAATACCAGCTCAAAAATTGACTTCTCCTTTGCCTCAATTGTTTCACCTCATCTACAAAATTCGACAGCAATGTACATACATATTCGTATAAATTAAATTAAATAAAATCTGAGCTTCTTGAGCTGGAATTCGCTTTCCGGCACCCAAATTTCAGCTGTGAAACAAGCATAATTGCCCGGAGAATTCGTTGTCGGAAGCTGCAGGATTACAGTGTGTGTGTGATAGAGAAGATGATAAAAAGCGAGAGAGTAGCTTTTTAAGCGAGGGGTTCTTAATTAATCATAAGGGAAATGGGGATTTTCTAAACTGGCATTTGTTTGTTGTCTCTGGATTCTGGTATCTTTTGTCTTTATTTATTTGGAATATGTTAAAATAAAGTTTAAAGTTTCTGTTCATTCACATATTGGGCTCGATATTTCAATTTACTCCTTCTTCTGACTCACGAATAAATGTCGCATATTATTAATTAATTTAAATTTTAATAAATACTTAATGCTAAATTATTTATTCATAAAAATTTAAACTAATTATTAATAATGTTCCTATTAATATATCAATTATCATTTTTGAAATATTATAAAGATAATCAATTTTTTATATCTTTTGGTCAATATCAAGTTAATTATCAGTTAGGGAATTTGACGAAATCGTTAATTGGGGTCAAATTGAATTAATTATCAGTTAGGGAATTTGACGAAATCGTTAGAAAATCTAGTTAAATTCTTTCGACCAGATGTGGGGAAGTTTAGTCATTTCATTATACAACTTCTTTTATGCCCGTAATTATAATCCCTCATCTCACCTCAGTCATGTGAACAGTACAATGAATAGTGTCAATTTTTTTTTTTCATTTTGCCCTCACTAAGTTATCCCTTTCCCATTTTGCCCTTTTTTTTTAAAATAAAAAAAATTTAAATAAAAAAATCTATAGTATAAAACACAACTGTTCACCTCAGCCATGTGAACAGTACAATGAATAGTGCAAATTTTTTTTTTTCCATTTTGCCTTCACTAAATTGTCTCTTTCCCATTTTGCTTTCTTTTTTTTTTAATAAAAAAAATTAAATAAAAAAGTAAAAAATAAAAAAATACCACGTGTCCTCAAACACGGGCTTTTACTAGTATGTTATATATATGAGTTCCATATGCACAACGCGTGGTGATTTAACTGCCTTTTTTAACAATTTTGTCAAAATATCCCCTAATGGTTAACTTTTGTAACTTTGTACTCCAATCGGCCAAATTGAAGCATCGAATCACAATGTGTGAATGAACCCCAAAATTTAGACCCCATTTTATAAGTTGACATTATTTAATTTGATTTCTTGTACTCCCTCCGTCCCAATAAGTGCTTCACTCTTTTGGGTGGGCACGCAAATTATGGAAATGGGAGGAAAAAAAAAATGTTGTGAGTGTAATTTGAAAATAGGAGAGAGAATGAGTGGAGGGAATAATAAATTATAATGGTGTTGTGAGTATTAAAATAATGTAGGAGAGAGAATGAGTGGAGGAAATAGTAAAGATTCTTTGCCAAAAAAAAAATGTGAAACTTCTAACGGGACGCCCTTTTGGATAATTAGTGAAGCTTTTATTAGGACAGAGGGAGTATTTATTTTTAGGATGGGCCTTATCTTATTTTCATAATTGCATGCATCACCCAAACCTTTAAAGAAGAATTAAATGAGAAAAGAATACTATTAGTAGTAGGTATGACCTACCAAACATAATTATACATTGCGGTTTCATTGTTGTTAATTTGTTCTTTGTATTATTGTTAGTTATTTTATTTCAATATTGTCGTGGTGCCAAAAGAATTTGATATAGTCTGATACTTCAAATGAAATGATTTCTTAATATTCGTTTGGTGGGAAAAAGATTTTATTTTTATTTTTAAAGAGTATTATTATATACTTCCTCTGTCCCAGTTTAGTATGGACCAAAAATTGTGACACAAGAATTAAAAAAAAGTAGGAGAAAGAAATAGGTAGAAGAGGTGTTTGTGAGTATGAAAAATTAAATAGGAGAGAGAATGAGTGGGAGAAATAGTAAATTGATTGGTGTTGTGAGTGTAAAAATAATGTAGGAGAGAGAATGAGTGGGTGAAATAGTAAAGATTTTTTGTCATTTTTGACAGTCCACACTAATCTGAGACGGACTAAAAGGAAAATAAATCCACACTAAACTGGGTCGGAGGAAGTACTCCCTCCGTCGAAAATTAAAGAAAGTGTTAGTTAATTAGGTGTTGTGAATATAAAAAGTGAGGCATGAGAGAGAAAGTGAAATAAAAAATAATAATTAAATTGTTGTTGTTAGTATTATATGTGAGTATGATTAATATAAAAATAATAAAATATTTATATTTTAAAAAATGTGTAATTTATAATAAAACATCCGATAAAAAAAATATTTGGTTAGTTCATAAAGGGACGAAGAAGAGAGTACTCCCTCCGTCCCATTACAAACCACAAACTTTCCTTTTTGGTCGTCCCATTACAAACCACAAACTTCCTAAAATGGAAAGGAATCTTTACTATTCCCTCCACTCATTCTCTCTCCTACATTATTTTAATACTCACAACACCATTATAATTTACTATTCCCTCCACTATAATTCACTTTTCCTTAATTCCCGTGTCTACAGTAAATTTCCCATTACTAATGGGACGGAGGGAGTATTTGTTAAAATTAATCGTACGGAATCACCAGATATAGTGGAATTGTGCAGATGAATTAAGTTGAAGTCAAATAATACCCCACAAGAGAAAAACGTGAGAGCCTAGAAATTCCAAATGCGTGTGACTCATATAATTGAGTAGTCCACTTATTAAGTCAAAGAGAGTGACACTTAATACTCCTTTCATTTTATTCGAAAATGTTTAAAAAAATTTAAAATATTGTTTCATTTGAAATTTTGAAATGAGAAATTTTATTATTTTTTTATTATATTCACAACAATTATCAACTAACTATTCTTTATTTATTTTTTTTCTTTTACCCAAACTATCTACACTTACAACTAGAACTGCAAACGGGCCGGATTCGAGTCGGGTATGGCCGAGTTCGAGTCGGGTTTTGATTGAAGAAAATACGAGTCGGGTTTACTCGAGTCGGGTCGAGTTGTTTAAAAGGTTGCCGAGTCCGACTCGGGTTGTGGGAGCCGAGTTCCTCGAGTACCCGGGTTCGACTCGTTCATGCCATGGTGAGTCGAGTGAGGCCGGGTCGAGTCGGGTTACCCGGCTGTAGCTCAAATTGGGCATTTGATTTTTTTTAAAAAGCAAATGTAGCAGCAACAAATTGGGTATTTGTATTATTTTCTCTCATTACTCACTCTCTGTAAACACACACACACACACTTACTCTCTCTCTTTCTCCCCCTTCAGTCTCCTTCTCCATCTCCGATGATCGGAGGACGGCAACATTTGTTCCTCTGGTGGCGCTTCTCTACCCCTCCCATCCTCCTTCTCCATTCCCTCTCTCGTTTCTCTCTATCACCTCCTCATTATACTTTTTTTCCGAATTCTCTCTTTCCAGATCTGACCGAAATGTTTTAGATCTGGCCGGAATTTTCAGATCTGACCGGAATGTATGGTGCGATTTTTGATATTCTTCTCCGATTTTCTCCGAATCTCTCCCTCTTTCTCTCTTCTCCAACCGGAATGTATGGTGCGAGTTTCTGATTTTAATTTTTCATATTTTTTGGTTAATGGGTGCGAGTTTCCGATTCTCTCCCTCTTTCTCTCTTCTCCGATTCTTACTCGGCGAACGTCTCATTCGAGTACCCGGGTATACCCGACCCGACTCGACCCAGAAAACGGTTCTGATCTGTGAGACGAATTCGACCCGAATTTTTGCATGGAGCCGAGTCGATCCCGGGTCAATTCGAGTCAGTCCGGGTTGACCCGACGGGTACCCGCCCGAATTAACAGCCCTACTTACAACAACGAATTACCCTTTTCTATTTTTCCTTAATTATTGAAACCACTGCCTCCATCTCCTTGGCAAAAAATATCCTGTTTTTTGTTTAATTTTTCTATGGAACGGAGGGAGCATGCGAGGCTTAGGCTTAGGCTTAGACTGTTGGAACAATTACGATCCATTAAACATGAACCGACTCATCACTAGATTAAGAAGAGAAGAAGAAGAAGACGGAAGCGTGTAATTACCTTGTGATTCCATGTTCGTTCTTAATCTTGTTCTTGATGAAGATATAAAGATAGCCTTTGATTTAGGAAGAGTAGATCTTCTAAATGATGAGTGCCTTTTAATCTCTTTGTTCTTCAAGTACTTAGGAAGAATATTGACTGAATGAGAATGTAATAACAAGTGATTCATAGGCTTGATGGATAGGCCTTTATATAGGAATCCAAGGGGCACTTCATTTAGGGACTACACCTATTGATATATAAGATATTACCATTATGCCCATCATTTAATGGTATACTTATATTATGGAATTCTACATATTATTTAGAGTTCTATACTTTATACCATATATTATAATATTGATCATTATTTTATTAAGTATTTATATGTTACATTAATCCATGTTCTTACAATCTCCCACTTGGATTATTATAACATATACCTTCACTTAATAAATTTCTTCAATCATATTTATAATACAAATGACAACCCTTATGTGCACTTTGTTATCATTCGAAACCAATCCCGTCCATTAGTCATATAAGTATAAGGACTAAAGGGGCAGTCGTTGTAATTGATTCGCAACTAAACCCACATTAATCACATATATATATCCAACTAAATGACATAGATTAAGTATAGATATGTAGCATGGAATATTAATGAATATATATGAAGAACGTATATATATATTCTCCAACTAGTCCTACTTTAACCAAATGAGATCAATTTAAATAAAAACAACACAAGGAAATAGAAACATTTAAAACTCCCACTGATTTAGGCATTATCAAAAGTCATTACACCCATATGAGCAACATGCTCGTGAAATACTAAAGGAGATAACGCCTTAGTAAATGGATCTGCTAACATGGAGTTTGTACCAATAAGTTCTATTTCTATTTGTTCATTTTGTACTCTTTCTCTCACAACAAGAAACTTAATATCTATATGCTTAGATTTAGATGAACTCTTGTTGTTGTTGGAGTACAATACCGCGGCCCGATTGTCACAATATAACTTAAGCGGTCTTTCAACACCTTTGACAATTCGCAGCCTTTCTATGAATTTTCGCAGCCATATAGCTTGATTGGATGCCTCGTAGCAAGCAACAAATTCGGCTTCCATGGTGGAAGTAGTAACTAATGTTTGCTTGGCACTTCTCCAAGATATTGCTCCACCGGCCAAAGTGAAGACATAACCCAATGTCGATTTGCGACTATCTTGGCATCCAAAGAAAGTCGGAATCGGAAAAACCAATGATCTCAAGATGATCCGACTTTGTATATGTAAGCATGTAGTTCTTTGTGTTTTGCAAGTATCTCATCACTCTTTTGGCTGCGACCCAATGTTCTCTTCCGGATTGCTTTGATATCGTCCAAGCATGCCAACAATAAAGGCAAGATCTCGGGCGAGTACGAGACTTGAGCATACATTAGGCTTCCTATCGCCGATGCGTAAGGGATATTTTCCATATACTTGGATTCAAGATTATTTTAGGACATTGATTTAAACCGAACTTATCTCCCTTAGAGATCGGGGTATCATGTGGTTTACAATTTTCCATGCTAAACCTTTGTAATACCTTCTCTATATAGTTCTTTTGTGATAATCCTAACATACCTCGTGAGCGATCACGATGTATTTGGATTCCTAATACAAAAGAAGCTTCTCCAAGATCTTTCATCTCAAATTTGTTTGAGAGAAATTTCTTGGTTTCCTTAAGAAGGTCCTTATCATTACTAGCAAGCAAAATGTCATCCACATATAAGACCAAAAATATAAACCTACTCCCACTCGAACTTATGGTATACACAATCTTCACCAAGATTCATTTCAAAGCCAAATGAAAGAATAACTTGGTTGAATTTTAAGTACCATTGACGAGATGCTTGCTTGAGCCCATAAATGGATTTCTTAAGTTTACAAACTAGTTGACTAGTTTGATCCGAATCAGTCACCATTTCTGGTTTCTTCATATAGATAGTTTCCTCAATGTCGCCATTGAGAAAAGCTGTCTTTACATCCATTTGATGAAGCTCAAGGTCAAAATGTGCCACTAAAGCCATAATGATTCTAAAAGCATTTTTAGAGGATACCGGTGAAAATGTTTCTTTGTAATCAATGCCTTCTTTTTGAGTAAACCCTTTAGCGACAAGACGAGCCTTATGTCTTTCCACATTACCTTGTGAATCCTTTTTGGTCTTAAAGACCCATTTACACCCAATGGGTTTCACATTCTTAGGTAATGGGACAAGATCCCAAACGTTATTGTCATTCATGAATTTTAACTCTTCATTTATGGCATCAATCCACTTACGAGAATTTGGACCACTAATGGCTTCATGGAAGGTGATTGGCTCATCTCCCACTAAACCTAACGGTTCCTCATTCTCGGCAAGATACACATCATAATAATACGGTATAGCACTCCTTCTTGCTCTATTAGATCTTCTTAATGGCAACGGTTCTTCTTGATTTTGAGGGTGTTGAATTTCCTCATCAACATTTTCATGTTGTTCATTAATAGGAGAATTAACGTCATTTTGAATATTATGTTCTTGTCGAATTTCAGGCACAACTGCTTGATTTTCGATAGGAACTATAGGAAGAGGTATAGAAACGAATTCCTCTTCCATTTCTTCAAATTCAAAATTACTATTCAAATTTTCCCCTCTAAATTCAACATCCTCAAAGAACTTAGCATTTCCCGTCTCGAAAAAAGTTCTAGTCTTTGGGTCATAGAATTTATATCCCCTAGATCTTTGAGAATACCCCACAAAATAACTACTAACTGTCTTAGCGTCCAACTTTCCTTCGTTAGGTCTATAAGGCCTAGCTTCGGTTGGACAACCCCAAACATGAAGATGATTAAGGGATGGTTTCTTACCGGTCCATAATTCATAAGGGGTTTTGTCAGTAGCTTTTGAAGGAGCTCTATTAAGTAGGTAGGTTGCGGTTTTCAAAGCATCGCCCCATAATGAATGAGGTAAAGAAGTACAAGAAACCATACTTCTTACCATATCCTTTAGGGTTCTATTACGTCTCTCGGCTACACCATTCATGCTAGGTGTCCCCGGCATGGTGTAGTGAGGGACAATCCCACACTCTTCTAAATAGCGAGCAAAAGGACCCAGACGTTGTTCTCCCGAACCGTCATTCCGACCGTAGTATTCACCACCACGATCGGATCTAACGTTCTTAATAGTCTTTTCAAGTTGATTTTCAACTTCGGCTTTAAAAGACTTGAAAACGTCCAATGATTGAGACTTTTCATGAAGTAAATAAATGTATCCATAACGAGAGAAGTCATCTATGAACGTAATAAAATATGTTTGTCCGTTCCATGAAGGGGTAGGGAACGGTCCACATATGTCCGTATGAATTAGTTCTAAGACTTTTGTAGCTCTCAAGGATTCATTTTTTGTTTGTACTATTTGTAAATTTTCCCTTAAGGCATTCAATACAAAAGTTATTTTCCGGAGTATCAAGCTTATGTAATATTCCCTCGGAAACAAGCTTGTCAATTCTCCTTTTGGAGATATGACCCAAACGCCTATGCCACAAGGTATAAGAGTTTTTACTTGAAAACTTTCGTTTTATGCCTCGAGAGTTAGTTTCATTATTATGGGACTCATTTAATGAATTGACTGTGTCAAGTAAATATAGATTATCAATGTAAGACAAAGAGCTAGTACCAAAAAGTTTTGAATCAAAATATAAATTGCATTTATTATTGCCAAAGATACAGGAATAACCTTCCCGATCTAATGTAGTGACGGAAATCAAATTCCGTCTAAAAGATGGAATAATAAAAACATTATTCAAAACTAAATAATATCCGGTACTAAGAGATAATCTAAAAGTCCCTATGCCCTCCACTTCTACCGGCTTTCCAGCTCCCATGTAGATGAATCTTTCACCTTCATTGGGCGTTCGGTAGTTCAGGCAACCCTGCATACATGAACTTATGTGAGTAGTTGCACCGGAGTCTAACCACCATGTATACGAAGAAATTGAAACTAAGTTAGCTTACAAACAAAGCTAAATGACATACCTTTCTTAATTCGCCATTGGCGATACTTAGGGCAGTCGGGCTTCATGTGAGTGGGGTCCTTGCAAAAGAAGCACTTTTTCACCTTTTGATCATTTGATGATCCCTTAGGCTTCTTTGATGCAACCGCAATCTCCTTACCTTTTCTCTTAATCCCACGAGAAGAGGTAGATGCATAATGTGCACTTTCGGGTTTGGTGTGTTTCAACCTATCTTCTTCCTCCGTGACATGTGAAATTAATTCATTAATATTCCACTTGTCCTTTTGACAATTATAGGTCGTTTCAAAATGACCAAATTGCGAAGGAAGAGAAATTAAAGCCAAATGCACAAGCAAGTCTTCCGACAAGTCCAACTTGAGTGCTTTTAATTTTGTTGATAGATGAAACATTTCCATTATGTATTCCCTTAGGTTTCCGGTGCCACTTATACCTCATGGAAACAAGCTTCCTCAAGGTAGCACTTGTTTCCGATTTATCGCTTTTTGCAAAGCGTTGTTCTAGGGCATCTAGGAAACCTTGCACCAACATCCTCGGAGACACCGTTCGAAATGTCTCCTGGATCGCATTCTTAATTATGCTTAGCCGACGCGATTAGAACGCTTCCACCTCTACGAACTCAAGCGGTCTTCCGCGGTGCTTTTATCGTTAGAGGGCAGGAGCTTGTTCTCTTAATGCGAGGTCAAGGTCCAAACAGCCTAAGACCATAATAATCTTATTTTTCCAAGTTTTAAAGTTTGTCCCAGCTTAGCAAAGGAATTGAATTTAAGGCAAGTAGTAACAGATGAAGATCGATCAAATCCGAATGAAGAGAACAAAAGAATGAAACAAAACATGTATAAGAAACTACACAATGATTAATTATATCAAAATGAATACCATCAAAATAAAAGATAATCAATATGACATCAAGACTAATCTTTGGATTGCGAATTGACTCACAATTTGATTTATCTTAGGGTAAACAAATAGCTTAAACAACACACTTTAAATACTTGCCTTCCTTTGGGCCGGATCAAGTACAAAAAGTGTCCTAAAGTTTAAGGTATTTGTTCCCGATAATAAAGAATATAAACAATTCACTTTAAACACCCGCCTTCCTTTGGGATGGTTCACAAAGCATTTAAAATGACCAAAAGTTTAGTTCAATTATTACCCTATGAATGCAAATACTTAGTCAATAACAAGGTCTCCTTTGGGAAACAAACATGTTATCACATATCAATATTTACATTCATCACTTTAACAAATTTGTATTTAAATAACGTAAATTGCTTTGGCAACAATATTATTTAAACAATGAATAGATTTGTTTAAGCATATAATTAATCATACTTTAGGGCACTTAAGACTTTAAGGTAATTTCTGAAAATTTAAAAAGTAAAGAAATAAGCGAAATTTATTAATAAAAGATAATATCCTTTTGTTCTACCCGTCCATTCTTAAAGTTTAATAACTTCAAGAACCACCGAAGCGCGACTGGTGTCCAGACATTATAATTTATTAATAAATTATCAAAATTTTGGGCAACGAAAAGTCACCAATTATACTCATTTAAAAAAAAAAATAAATAAAAAAAAAAAATAAAATAAAAATAAAAAAAAAAAAATAAGCCACGGTACGGTACGGACATGTTCCAAATTGATGAACAGGTTTTTTAAAAAAAGCCACGGTACGGTATGGACATGATACCAATTGTGATGAAATTGTTGGAACAATTACGATCCATTAAACATGAACCGACTCATCACTAGATTAAGAAGAGAAGAAGAAGAAGACGGAAGCGTGTAATTACCTTGTGATTCCATGTTCGTTCTTAATCTTGTTCTTGATGAAGATATAAAGATAGCCTTTGATTTAGGAAGAGTAGATCTTCTAAATGATGAGTGCCTTTTAATCTCTTTGTTCTTCAAGTACTTAGGAAGAATATTGACTGAATGAGAATGTAATAACAAGTGATTCATAGGCTTGATGGATAGGCCTTTATATAGGAATCCAAGGGGCACTTCATTTAGGGACTACACCTATTGATATACTCCCTCCGTCCCATTAGTAATGGGAAATTTACTGTAGATACGGGAATTAAGGAAAAGTGAATTATAGTGGAGGAAATAGTGAATTATAATGGTGTTGTGAGTATTAAAATAATGTAGGAGAGAGAATGAGTGGAGGGAATAGTAAAGATTCCTTTCCATTTTAGGAAGTTTGTGGTTTGTAATGGGACGACCAAAAAGGAAAGTTTGTGGTTTGTAATGGGACGGAGGGAGTATAAGATATTACCATTATGCCCATCATTTAATGGTATACTTATATTATGGAATTCTACATATTATTTAGAGTTCTATACTTTATACCATATATTATAATATTGATCATTATTTTATTAAGTATTTATATGTTACATTAATCCATGTTCTTACATAGACGTACCGAACGCTTGTAAGAGCAACTCCAAGAGTGCATTAGACCATGGGCAATAAGGTAGTTGAGAGGGGGTTGAGAGGAGATTCAACTAGTTGAGAAGGGGCAATAAGGGGTTGAGAGGGGATAGTTGAAGGGGTGAAGTTGAAACTTTCCAACCCGGTTGAAAGAAAAAATGGGGAACCTGCATTGCCACTTGTCAAGACCTAATTGGTCCTCACAAATTTCGTTTTTAAACATCTCACCCAATTATTTGAGCTGCATTATCAGGTAGTAAATTAATTTTTTATTTTTTATTTTTTTTCGCCAAAATTCTTATTTTATTTTTCTCTATAATTTGATGTAAATTTCATTTGATTTGGACATCGAAAAAAACCCCTATTTTCTCAGTTATTTTAAAATTTCAACATCTTTTTAATGAAATGGAGTCCAATAATAACAAAAAAAACCCCTCGTATTTATTTAATTGTAATTAAAAAAATTAATTAAATGTAAATATGTTTTTAATTATAGATGATAATATTTTTTATTAATAATAAATTATTATTTTTTTTATTATTTTTTTAATTATAAAATTAAATATTGTAAATAAAATAAAAAGTGGTGGGGTATAGAATAATGAGTTGGGAAGAGTTGAGTTTTAAACTAAATTAACTTATTATGGGGGGTGTAATTGAGAAAGTAATTGAATGATTAAGTGAATAAAGAGAGAAGACGAAATATCATAATATTAGTATAGTTGAATGTTTTTTGATAATTAGCTTATTGGACATGGTCTTATCCCTCCATTTGCACCATTTTGGCACAGGAGTTTACCTAACAATAAGTACACCAAACTCCCTGCTATTATAAAGCAAGGTTCTAAAAAGCGCTAGGCGGATGCTAGGCGGCGGAGTCGGGCCTAGCGCCTAGGCGGGGACTAATCGGGGACTAATCGGGATTAGTCGGGATTAGTCGGGGCACAGGCGAAACTGAAGCCCAGGCGTTGGAGAGGAGGCTCAGCTGCAGCTGGCGGCTGGCGCCCTTAGGCGGGGTCTTTTAGAACAGAGTTATAAAGCATAGAATTAGAGTTTCTTACGTCAAATTTGGTGCAATTTATGCTATGCGATATCTTATTTTCTTAATTTTAATTTAAGATTTTCTTTGTCTCAAAATGAAAAATTAATTTTTTAAAAATAATAAATTTTTGAATAAATTTGTACATTTATTTTAGGACTCATTTTAGGAAGTAATATATTTTATTTGATTTGATTTCATTTCAGTTATTTGTATTATTGGTATTTATTTTTATTTATATTTTAATTATAAATTATGTGCATTTTTAAGAATTTTAATTTATTTTTATGAATTTGTATTTAGAAATATTTACTATCTTATTTAATTTTTAAATTTTATTACATAATAATACAATTTAATTTGAATCATATTATTATCAATAAGAAAAACATTTCAATGAATGAAATAACAAGAATTATTCTAAAAATATTCTTATCTAGTTCAAGATTTGAAGCAAACGGTTGAAGATGATGGAAAATATTTAGTGATGAATTTACACCATTTGAGAGGAATAGTACAATTTTTACACCAAAGAGATGGTCTAACACTCTACATTAATTATTTTTTGCGTTTTTTTTCTTGTATAAATTTACCACCGATCCAAGATTTAAAGAAATGGATAGAATCAAGTAACCAACAATGAATGTTAAATTAAATCTTAATCTTCTTTAACATTTGATTCAACAATATTGGGAGAGTAATTGTGCACAAAATAAATCGAAATGCAAGTAATCATCTCAATTTTGCCACTCACGAAAAATTTAAGCTTATAAATAAACCTCCAAAAATAAATACTCCCTTCCTCCCAGTTTAGTGTGGATCAAAAATTGTATCACAAGAATTAAGAAAAAGTAGAAGAGAGAAATAGGTGGAGGAGGTGTTTGTGAGTATGAAAAATTAAATAGGAGAGAGAATGAGTGGGAGGAATATTAAATTGATTGGTGTTGTAAGTGTAAAAGTAAAGTAGGAGAGAGAATGAGTGGATGAAATAGTAAAAATTTTTTGTCATTTTTGACAGTTCACACTAATCTGAAACGAATCACACTAAATTGGGACGGAGGGAGTACTTGTCTCATTTTAAGATTTTTATTTTTCTTTTTAATCTCTTTCAGTTAAGGTTTTAAAGTTAAGATTTTAAGTTGCTTTAATGTCTAAAATTGACAATGAGATTCACTTAGCCACTTGTCATTCTCATAATAAAAATTCTCTATTCAGATTTTATCTGCTACTTTACTTTTCATAATTATAGTGTTTATTTTTTCTTAATTTTTGTGTTTGTGTACAATGAAAATACCAAAAAATATTTTTAGGAAACCAAAAAACACTAAATTTTAAATTTATTTCTGTATGAAAAGGAAGATCTTACGAGATCGGAGAAACTGGAGACGCTTTAGAGAAATGGAGGGGGGACCCACGTCTATAAAAACATTGACGACCATGTCAGGCAGAGTCAGCCATTTTATGAGAGGTACTGAGAAGAGCTGAAGAGTTATGATGATGTCTAGTGTGTGAAATTTGGGGGAGGTGAGGTGAGGTATGTGCGCTGTAAAGTTAGTTGGTTGGCCTTTAACTTTAAGTACTTGTGTCTCTGTCTGCCTGCTTACGTAGGAATGATATTTTCGAACCCGACCCGTTTTGAATTATTTCGGCCTGAGTTTGACGGGTTTGTTAAGAACTTCCTAAAATTTTGCGGGTTTTGATCCAAGTTTGATAATCCGGGATACCCGACTCAATCCAACCTCTCTTGTTATTTATTTCATGTTTATATCAAAATGCTTTTGTTTATGTTGTTGGATTTAAGCTAACTAGCAGGAAACTTGTGCGATGCACGACAATTATATATAGTCATGCATGTATTGAAATAGTAAATCGAAAGATCAAAGTGTGAATATTACTTAAACATTTCGAAATACTTCCTAAAACAAAACATTCGTAGTAGATTTAGCACTTGAAAAACTATCATCTCCATCGACAACAGTTTTTCCATCAAATAGTGTTTCACTTCTACTCGAATAAATTTTTTTCAAGATATCTTTCAATAAAAAATAAAGAAAATCTACATAGTAGGCTATTCTCTCCGAAAGTATACATGCAAACCTTTTTAAATCTCTAAAAAGAATGTTCAATAATTTTTCAAATTTACTATTTATTTAAGATAATCTATTTTTTTTTATATTTATTTTAAAATAGAGAGAGTAAAAATAAAGACTTGCTCGAAGAAATTGAAGCTTATAAAATAGAATCACATATCACCTTTTATAATTTTTTATAACATTTTTTTACTTTTTTTTTAACCAACCTTTTTCTCTCCCTATACTAATTGGGTAATAGTAAGGGCACAAAATAATTACAAAAATTTGCTTACAAAATCGTAAATGTAATAATTTTATTATTGTTTTTAATTAGAGTGTATTTAGTCCATTACAGATGATATCATAAATATCGCCAATTAATTTCGTTAGCAAGATTTTGTGGATAACTTTCAATCTGCCACCCAAAAATCCCATATCGGCTTCAAATAAATTATCTTCACATTTAATGATACTCTTTACTTTCAACACAAAGAGAAATTAACTTCTTTCTCATAGTCAGCACATCACCCCTAAATTATGTCTATAAACTAAAAAATAGAGTCATTGCTCCTTACCCCCATTTAGTTTTCTAGGTTTATCGATTTTCACATTAAAAAAATCACTTTTTACTTTAAAATATTATTTATATTAGTAACCATTTAAAAAATTAATGCACCATTTTAAAAATAATTATTCTATATTTAAATTTTATTTAATTTTATGATAACAAAACATTGAATGAAGTTACAAAATAAAAAAACGAAATAATCTATTTCTATAAAAAAAATGTCATCATAAATTAAAAAATAATGATCAAGTAATAAAGAATTTTATTTTTTAAACAAAGTAGCTAAAAATCGTTAAAAAAACACAAAAGAAAACAAAGTAGCTAAGTTCAAAGAATAAAAAAGTAGCTTCCACTTTTAAGCCTAGAAATTTGCCAATTTCCAGAAATAAGTTCGTTTAATGAAATTTATAATTTTCAAAGTAAGAAGGTTTTGATTAAAAAAATGTTAATGAAAATCTTTTGATAATATTAGAAAATAGTTTCTTATTTCTTTAAAGATAATATTAGAAACAGTTAAGACAGACACTTATCACCATTTTAGTTGTATGACTTTTATTGAAAAGAGCAGTTATCTCCTTACCTTTTTTTCTTAATTAAATTATCTTCTTGTTTCAAACAAATAAATAAATGAATAAATCTCAATCATCTTATTTGCTTAAATTTGAAATCATGAACATTCTTCTTTTATTTTTTCAATCATTTATATTTATTTTTTGAAAGTAAAAATTCATATACTTTTTTTTTTAAAAGAAATGATTGTTATTTATAGTAGTAGCGGTATTTTTTTTAAAAGCAAAATGAGATTTTCAACTATTAAGCCTAATAATCCGGATCTATAAGCCTACAAACATGCATTAATAGTAATTACTATATAACATAATGGATTTATTTTTTTTAAATAAAAGTACCCAATTTTTGCCTCCAAAAATTCCCTTACCCCCCTCGCCCCTCCCTATAGTCACCTATATTATCTCCACATTCTTCATTTTTTTATTTTTTTAAAATAAAATCCTCTTCTTTTTTTGACAAAAGTAAAATAAAAAAAAAAATCTAATTAATGATCATTTATCTCGAAAACATAAGAAAAGTAGTTATAATCTAAATATATATTCTTAAATTTTAGACTAAAAATGAGAAAAACAAATTAAATATCCACATCTAAATTTAAAATTATCGTTAATAAAAAAAACTGTTATTAATTAATAATTAGAAAACAATAAATTTAGTCTAAAATTTAAGAATATATATTTAGATTATAACTGTTTAATGAGTTTATTAGACTAAAAAAGTGGTATTTTTTTCAATTTTTCTGAATTAAAAATAATAAATTTTAAAGCTCATTAAACAATTATTTTTTAAAGAAATAATTAGAAAACGTTCAAATATTGCAACATAGTCTAGACACCTAGTATTGATTAATTAATGAAAAAGATTTTTTTTTTTGCACATTTTCAAAAATTTTCAAAGAGTGTGAGTAGTATAGATCATTTTTCCACTTTCTTTTCACCCATGTTTCAAAATCATTGGCTAAAATCATGTGTTGAATCAATTTCCATTTTCATCCCCTTGATAGTGACATTTTTGAGCTTCAACTTGCCAAAATTTAGAAACAACTTCCTTTAATATATTTATAGATGAGAATATTTGGGCAAAATTCCAAAAAAAAAAAATAGCGACATTTTGTCCAAGTTGAATCCGGATTTGTTAATTGACGGATCGGACAGGTTTGACAGTTTCATTTGTTTTAGCGAGTTGGGTACGGATTAGATTTGGTCAAACCCCCGGCTCATACCCAACTCAATGCCTTTCAATTTATTATACACATACAATACAATGAATTTAGTTTATACGAAAATTTAAATTCGTTGAATCGACTAAAAACTATTTAAATTTAAAATTATTAATTTATCGATAAATTAATAAATTTCACCGGTTTCGACATTATTATTTTATAGAATTTTTACTATATATATTTTCAAAATAAATAATCAATAAATAAATAAATTTTGTTTTTTTTAAAGAATAAATTTGAAATTTTTTTAACCATTTATTTTGATAGGAAGGAAGTAAAATTGCAATGATGCATATTTGAATGTAGGCATGGGCATCCGGTTCCGGTTCCGAACCGCCGGTTCCGGTTCCGGGGAAGGGGGGAACCGAGACGGAACCGCCTAAATCCGGTTCCCGGTTCCGGTTCCTTGGCCAGGGTAGGTTCAGGTTCCGGTTTCCGGTTCCTTTTTTGGCTTTTTTTTTTTTTTGAAAAGCTGTCCGGGTGGGCGACCGCCCAGAGAGGTGGGCGACCGCCCGGGGCCAAATAGATGCATCGGATTGAAAGACGGTCGGTTGTCATTATCTCTTAAGCTACTGAACCTAAGTTTTTAACTTGATCTTCAATGTTAACTAGTCTTATATGTGTCAAAAGGGTAGAGAAAATTGACGATCACAAGCATATACTGTCTAAGACTACCTAACATTCAGAAGCTTGGAATTCAAGCAAATTTGAACAAATGGTGCTCAGGTTATGCAGGTGTGGCACATGCTCAAAACCACTGCATACATGCAATCCTAGCAACCAGAAGTATCTTGCACTTGCACATATATTAGCATTTTCTTAGTAAAACGGGCAAATTTGACTGAAAAAACTGAAAAAAAAGGGGCAAAATTCGAATTTTTTTGAATTTTCTGCAAGAACCGCCGGTTCTCCGGTTCCGAACCGCCGGTTCCCCGGTTCCGGTTCGGTTCCAAAACCGCCGGTTCACGGTTTTTAAAATGAGGAAGGGATTGAGCGTGAACAGGCGGTTTCCGGTTCTCACCAGGGATTAGGTTCTCGCCGGTTCCGGTTCTTCCGGTTCGGTTCTCCGGTTCCGCCCGATTCCGGTTCCGATTTGCCCATGTCTATTTGAATGGTCAAACATTTTCATGTTTCTTATGATTTAAAGGACACGCATTGATGTTCCAAAATAGCAATAGAGCATACTCCCTCGGTCCCAATAAAAGCTTCACTAATTACCCAAAATGGCGTCTCGTTAGAAGCTTCACCTTTCCTTTTTTGGCAAAGAATCTTCACTATTCTCTCCACTCATTCTCTCTCCTAAAACACTATTACACTCACAACACTTTTCAAATTCACTATTCCCTCCACTAATTCTCTCTCCTATTTTCAAATTACACTCACAATATTTTTTTTCCCTCCCATTACCATAATTCCCGTGCCGGAGAAAAAGAGTGAAGCAATTAATGGGACGGAGGGAGTATACATGTGTCATTTGTAATTAAAAAAAAAAATACCCCTTCAATGATCATTGTTATCTTTAAATAATATTTTTTTTGAAAATTTTCTTAAAAAAAACTATCTTCTTAAATAATTTTTCTTTTAATTTTTTTCTTAGTTCATTACATTTTTACAAAATTAATTGTATGAAGGTGATTGAACATACTAAAGGTGTCGAACTGGACCAAGCAAGTAAAGCCCAAACACAGACAGCCGTGGCATCCACATCCTTGGTGGAGCTGGCCCAATTACCACAAGGCCCAAGGCCCAACAACAGCATCTGTCGATCTAAGCTCATTGTCCGACCTCCAAGGTCCCGACCTAGCTTGATCCGAACCAATGATCCATACTATCCTTCGGGTACAACCATGCTCTACCCGCCAGTCAGGTCGACCATTCCACAAATGGCGACCTCGGCCTAATCACCAAGTGTCGACCTAACAGATTGGACACACATGAGTCAAACCTTTTCATAACCGGTTCCCTACAAATCAGGAGCCGTTACTGGACACGTTCACATTATTTGTAGCGACCCTAAAATCTCGGAGCTCAAATGCAAGACTACGAAATATACAACTGTCTTTACCTATAAATACTTCATCACTATCACCGGTGCAGAGGTAACTGCCATTTGGTTATTTGAATTCATTATTCAATACATTTTGAGCTATATTCAACTGTAATCTTACTCTCACGCCTGAGGGTCTAAGCCGGAGACACATTCGGCTAGTCGTGGGTTCTTGTTTTCAGGTCAGGAGCCAGATGATTAGTCTTGCCACGTGGAAGATTACTGATAAGCACAATTTCTGCAGCATCAGTGATATTTATGATTTTTTCTATCAAAAATTAACTTTTTAGAAATGACTCTTATTTTTAAAATGACCATTAATTTTGGGATGGAGAAATATGTTTTGTAAATTCAATATTTTTGAAAAGAAAAGAACGAAAAGTAAATATAAAAGTGTGAAATGAATGGAGTATAGTGTTATATAAGGACTGAAAAGGATCCCATTGATCATCATGAAGGCATGGGTTGGACTAAAATTTATAAAAAGTTAGTTAATCGATTCAATAAAGCTTCTTTATTTTGTGTATTATTTCCTTATATATAAAGATAGACTCGCTTTAATTTTAATGATCAATTAAATTTAAATTTAAATTTTGTTTTAATTATATGTGAACGGTATAAATCAAGATACGAACATGGGCTAGTCCGGGCAAGGCCCAAATGGATTGAGCCCTAAACATAATCCACACAAATCTCATATACGATGAAGGAAGTGGGCTTTCCCTACCTTTTTCGTACTTGCCTCCTCGTCATTTTCCCTATGTCGGCTTGGATACAGCAGACGTATAATGACCAAGGCCCAATAATACCACCGAGGAAGGCCTCCCTCCAAGGCCGAGCAAGGCTCCCTTGACGACGAGGAGACCTCCTCGGCTATCAAGCAAAGGAAATGGGCTTCCCATTCTCCTCATATCTTCTCCTCGACATCATCATAAGCCGACTTGATCACGATTACGAGGAGCCTCCTCCCCGGCGCACATGCAGAGTTGCAGTTTATTCAATCCTACTCAAACATGGATTGTCACCTCGTACAAATTCAGGTCCAACAAGGACTCATCAAGTATAATCATCCTGGGATTGAAATCTTATCTCATATGTATTCCAATTCAACATGGATTATACAATGCAATATCTTTAAATACAAGTCATAATTCACATATTAAGGTACGTTATCTTTTGACTCTAAACTTTTATCAATTGATTTCTCTTTCTTAAAGCACATAAGCTTACTCTCATGTCGGAGGACCTTCGCCGGTGGAATCCCGACTTAGTTTACGTGTTTGTTCATCTTTTTCAGGTTATTCAATCGCCGGAGTACGACCTTTCGCCGGATTTGGGTTGATCCGAACGTTTTTGACATCATCAATATCAATATGTATACCAATACAAATACTATTAATAACCATTTCTAAAATTTGCTTAGAGTTATCAATTTTCATATATTCTTTGTCAAAATATATTTAAATTGAAATTATTTTTATCGAAACGAAGGAAGTATATGATTAGAGTTTTGATTCGATCGTGCACCAAAAATATGTTTTTTTAATAGGTTGTTGATTTATCCTTAGGTAGTCCTTTATACACTTATGTTACTACACATCTTCCTTAGTCCCATCTTTCAAGCCATTATGTTTGGACATAAATAGATATTAATCTTGTGGTCTGTCTGTCATTATGCAATGACCTGTAAATTTAATCCGGAATGCCCATTTTTAGGTAGTGGATTTTTTCGGTTCGGGCTCTTTTGATTACAAAAAAATATGCCAGAAGAGATTTTGGTTTCGATATTCAACAATATCTTGAAATATCAGTAGTTTTAAACGAAGATAAAGTTCAAAATTCGGGAAAATAAAAAATAAAGTACACATAAATGTAGGAAAAGATACAAAAGAGAAGTATAAGGGAAATGAAACAAGATAGTATTAGCTGTTACATAAACAATAATTTAGAAACAGTAAAGAAAGATAGATGGGAATAAGGATAAGGAAAGAGTTAGCAACAAACAACAGAAGTGACATAAAATTTCATATTTATATGTCCTAACTAGAATCTTGGAGACCCTCTCCCCCCACCATATACAAGTTTCCTACTTGTATTCTCATGCCTTTCCCTACCCAATCATATCTTTTCCTTAACATGATTTCCAAATATTTATTCTTCTCTTTACATATTATTATTATTATTATTTATTCACTTTCAAAAGAACAAAAATGAACAATCATTTTAGGACGTAAGCAGTACCTTGCAGTACTAAAGAAACATAATTTTGTAGCAGGAATAAGGTAAGAGGGTATCCAAATGAACTCAAAAATTCATCTCAAAGGTAAACTTTTAAACATTCACTGTCCTGTAACAATTTATCATAATGAAACAGACATTTTTCATTCAACATATCAGTCCTTCAGAACTAGCAGAAGAAAAATCTATCGCCATGAAAAATAAACATAATAAAGTGAGCAACATCTTCAACAAGCAGGTATCAAGCCATACTGTGACCCTCACAGAATTTTTGAATCATTTGTAGAAATCAAAGTCTGTGTCGGGCTTCTTTACGTTGGTTCTGTAACCCTTCTCAAAGTCCTTTGGCAGTATAACATATCTGTTCTTGCGGACTGCATGCATTCCTGCTTCTTGACAAATAGCTGTTATCTGTATACATACACCAATTCAAGACTGATTAAAATATTCTCTCAGTAAAACTCAATAATACATCACATAACAAGTGTCGCGCTTTTCTTTTTGGTCCGTCCCAAAATAAGTTTTGTGTTTCTAAGTAAGAAAATAGTCGAAGTGTATTTTCTGCAATTCTAACATGGTACAACAATGAACAAACAAGTATACATTCGTTCAAAAGATTAAGAAGTCAACATCAACACTTATAATTATGAAACGGAGGGAGCATTTTTTTTTTCCAACTTTAACATTCCGATTACAACATAGGGGTGTAGGGTGGGGGGAATCAACCCCTTGACTTTCCCAAGGAAAGACAAGGGCCTATGTCATCTGACCCAATCCGAATCCGTTCGGGTTCTGAAAATTTCTACCAAATCTTATTTTTTGGAAGCAGATTAGCCTCCATTCGGATCGGGTTCGGACAAATTGCCATCCCTAAGTACAAGTTTGCATTTTACATCTCATGTTGATTGAGAGTCAAGTGCAAGTTAGAAATGATGTTATAGTGATGGTTATGATTTAATCCAAACTGAAATTGTTAGATATGATGTTATAGTGATGGTTATGATTGAATCCAAACTGAAAACTGTCGAAAAATATAAAACTTACCTCAGCAGCACTGATTTTATCTGGTCGAGAAACATAATCCTCCAAGTCAACCTCATCGCTCAAATTCATTTTGGCAGTGCACACCTAGAAACCAAACTCGTATCAATATATACTCCGAACTAAAATTGACAAAAGATGTCCTCGTAGACTATAGGAATGGGTGTTGAGCGTATTCAGAAACATGAAACACCCTCAATAGTATGGTATCCAAAGAAAGCGGATGACAGCGGCAATGAGAGTTCACAAAGAACTGACCTGAAAGACCAGCCTCTTTTGTCGTCTATCAGGCAAGGGAAACTCTATCTTACGATCAAGCCTTCCAGGACGGAGAAGTGCAGGGTCCAAAGTGTCAGCACGGTTAGTTGCCATTATAACCTTGACATTCACTGTTTGGTCAAACCCATCCATCTGCAGGAATCAGAATTCTTGATTCAATATAAAGGGCAAACCCCGGTGCGCCAAGCGCTCCCCGCCAAGCGGGGGTTGGGAGAGGGAACCATTTGCTAGAGCCTTCCCCTGACAATTGCCAAGAGGCTGTTCGCCAAGGTTCGAACCCGTGACCTTATGGTCACCAAAGGAGCAACTTAACCGTTGCGCCAAGGCTCGCCCTCTCTTGATTCAATATAAAGGAACAAAAAATCATAGCATAGCTGATGATCTATAACATGGTAAATTTACAGAAACCACATTGTCCGTGTATTCAGCAACTATGATATTTTACATAAAGTCAACAAAAAGATGGCATCTTTTATCCTTGGTCCTACCCTATTGCACTGATTTTTTTTACCTGGTTCAAGAGTTCCATGAGGATTCTTTGGACTTCCCTGTCAGCACCAGTCTGGGCATCAAACCTAGCAGTAGCGATCGCATCTACCTCATCAATAAATATAATTGCAGGGGCGTTTTCTTTGGCTAAGCGGAAAACATCACGAACCATACGTGGACCCTAGACAAGCGATCAAGCAAAATGTTAAAGGCAATAACAACACAACAGAACGACAACAACAACGCCATGGTCCCAAAATGATTTGGGGTCTGCTAACATGAATAATCATATATGGAATGGTCAAAGAAAAGAGGTGGGGAGAAAAGTTTTTACTTTAGTTTCTTTTAAAAACAATATGTAAAAAAAAATGAAAGAAGAAATTTAAAATTAAAGAAAAAGGTGGGAAACAAAGACATTATTTTCATCTCAAACAGGAGGTGAGGATGTAATAAGACCAAGGAAGCAATCGGCTCTTCCGAAATAAAACCAAGACTAAATGTGTGAAATCATTCCTAAAATAGTTGATGAATAACTAGGCTAAGGCAAAACGTCTAATAACAAGATATAATCCATTGGGGTGATCTTGCATCAGCAGAAGAGAAGAACAATATCAATCACATAACATAGAGAAATAATTATCAAAACAATATCCTTCAGACGTACCTCACCCAAATATTTCTGAACGAATTCTGAGCCAACTACTCTAATAAAGGCAGCAGTGGTATGATTTGCAACAGCTTTGGCAAGCATGGTTTTACCAGTGCCTGGTGGCCCATAAAGTAAAACACCACGAGGAGGATCTATACCTATCTGCTTATACAATTCATGATGCGTCAAAGGCAACTCGACAGCCTCACGTATTTCCTGCTTTTGAATATCGCAACCTCCAATGTCCTGAAAACAAGGAGACGTGGAGCAGATTAACTTTCTAAAATCTGGCGAGTTCATCAGAATGGAAGACGACGTGACAATAGCGACAAAGTACTCAAACGAAACTTTGGAATCTACGGACCCACACAAAATCCCATGAACACCCCTAAACAAGTTGGTGTACTAGCATCACCAATCTTATACAATTACGAAACAGTAATAAAGATTATAGTTTAAACAATATATCTTGAAGTACGTTATTCAAAGTATAGCCAACATCAGATTGCAATGCACCCATTCTTTTTGTAACAGTTGAATCATATGGAAATTGTGTCTGAGATGGTATAAGGCTGCTTAGATGGACAGTTCTAGCTCAAAACAGGCTTTTGGTAGGTCACCATTGTTATATACTTACGAAACAGTAATAAGTTCAAATAATATATCATGAAGTTCATCATTCAAACTCTAGCCACTAAATGTTGCAATACACTTGTTCTGTTTGAACAGTTGAATCATAGTGGGTATAGTCTGAGATGGTCTAAGGCTACTTAGGCAGTTCTAGCTCAAAACAAGCCTTCGGCAGGTCACATGGAAAAGGTAAGGCATTTAGTGATGAGTGTGGAATCAAGAAGCTCAGTCTGGATTCATAAAGAAAAAGGTCGCAGAGAAAAATTAGCACGTTAGGCCATTGTTTGAATTCTGGGAACAGCAATGGTCTGGTAGACAATCTTTTAATATGAACAACTCCTCACGCTTCATTAATGAAATTGGAATCTCCCAAGAGTTAGCGGGAACTGGAGCATAACACTCCATCCCTCCAAAGAAATCATCCTACTATCCCTTTGGTTTGCTCCAAAAGTACAGAAGGACAGGTTAGTGCAATTTACACTCTTTAGATTTTGTGACTAGTCAAATGGCATTTGGGGAAGGAGGGAATATGAACTAAATAAGCAAATAGATGTCATACTGTATAACCTTACGTCATAGGATGAAGTCACAGTAAAAAATAATGAAAAATGATTCCAAAAACATACGAAAGAATTACAAATATGAATTTAAAATGCATTTCATTGACATAATGTTTCACAATGGGGATTTTCCTGGAAGACTTTTGGAAATGATAATGAAGAATTTTGAGTTTTGACACTCTTAAAATTAGAAGCTATAAGCATCACCAGGTTCTCTGCATCCAAATTCCAAAGTAAAAAAAAAGATGATTTTCTTATTTTTTGGTAGGTGGGAGAGGATTGGTGTTTCTAATCTACATATGCTTGGCAACCAAACAAGATGAGTTTCTGATCAGTCAATGGAGAAATTCTGCAATAAGAGGCCCAAGGTCAAGTGAAAGAGAAAACAAATGTGAATGAATCTTATCTTCACGAGACAAATAGACATATTGTCAAGTGTAGAAATATAACCATTTAGAGCCTTAAACTAGAAAGTTAATCTTTCATATTGATATAAACTACAGTTAACATATATCACCAAAAATCCTTTCTTCAACCTAAAACGACAAGCAACATCAGTTAGCTTCACCAATCCAATGTGACAGCACAATTATAGAACTCAACTAAACCTTAGTTTCAATCACTTGTGGTCAGCTACAAGATCCTATTCCGTCATTCAATTCAGTCCAAAGCAAGGTCATTGCTCAGACCACACTCATTCATATTTTTCTTCATTACTGATGAGCATGTTAGTTTTGGTCTTCCATGCTTGTAGCTGGTTGCTGTTGATACCCTCATATATCTTATAGGGGGCACTAGGTTTCTACATATGGGTTCATATCATATTAAGCGGATGACTGGCATTTCATCTGCTACAAGGATGACTTTTACCGTCTCACAAATTTGTGCATTACAAATTATCATGCTTAGTTTTATGAATCACATATCTCCCTTTCACCCTTTTCACTTCAACTACGCTAATCTTGTTAAAACACTTTACTTGGTTGTCAACATTCACTCTGTAAAATTGCGAGGTTAAGATAATCCAGTAAAGCTTTCCCTCAACAAAACACATATACGTAGCTCTGGATGCACTTCTAATTTTCACCCACCCTAAGATCATTCTATGACGAACGTCACACTTACTTCATCTCTACGACAACTCTACTGTGATAAGGACTAAGGAGTGAGGGCCTGTTCATGAGGCACTGCCACTTATTTTCAAATTGCCAAACCTATCCCTAATTTCAAATATAAATTACTCTACAAGCACCCACTATATCCACCATACATAATATGTTAACATTATGATTTAAACTCTTTAAAATTTTAACAAATTATAAATACATAATAAAAAAGGCACATGCATTTGCTTGTGCATTTGCTACTAGTTGATAATTGATTGATCCTAAATTTTGAAATTGTACCTTTATGGATATTTCTTTGACAATCTAACGTCTAACTCTAACCTAACTTGTTTGCAACGATAATACATCCCATTTATTTCTAAATACCACTGCATTCCATGCACCTTAAACTAATCCACAGCCTTGTCTCTTTCTGGCTCTCGAACTTATTTTCCCTCACTGTCAGTTTATTTCCAAACAATTAAAAACCACAAATAACCAACAAAATGTAGATACAAAAAACACAAAAGGAAGCACAGGAAGAGAAACAATTACAGATTTACAGGTGACTAAAAATATTCCAACTCTCACTATGACTATCCTCAGTTATGTATATGCTTCCATGGGTTGACAGAAAGATGATACCCTTTTGATAATAATATCACATCTTAATCCTTCAACTTCCAAACAAGAAAAGAAGCTATCATCGTTGATCTCCTCCCACTCATTTCTTTACCCAACTCCCAATTTGGCTTCGATCGTCAAAATTACTTTTCTTCAGTACCTTCCTTTCTATCTCTCAGCCAATTAAATTCTGAAACTAAAAGCAATAGGGGTCTGTCCAACCCAAGCAAAACTGAAAGGGAGGAAAGACACTTAGTTCCGCCCGAAAATTTTATGCCATAAAAAGAAGACTGTAAATGATGAAGACCACCATGATTTATATAGATCACAGGCTGTCTTCTTATAGGAGAGTGCTCCTGGTCAAGTGGTACTGTGGGAGATACCACTGTTTAAACATTTTGTACAGTAATACCTCCTGCATATATTTTTGCTCATCCATATAAAATGCTTATTGGTTGTACAACTGTGTAGAAAAATCACAGACCAGGCCAATGACATTTCAAGATTCAGTCACTTAACATCCTCCAGTCCAGTCTAATGTAATGTTATTCGGCTTGGAATTTTAAACTAAACCTAAATTCCCAACCCATGAAATGAAAAGAGGCAAGTGTCAGCAACTGTATCACGCGCCTTAAACAAATTAATATTTTTAAACACAGATTTACTTCATTGTCTAGTCCACTAAATCTGTATCACCTCCCTGAATTTAATATTTTAGAATTCCCCAAACTCTGAAATCAGTTATCTCAATTCAATTTATGCAAAACCTAAAAGTTAATCTAAAACTAGTTACCCTAATTCAATTTTGCAAGCCCTAAATTAAGGGTACCTATCAAATCCGACTAGATTATCTAGTGTTGCTCAGCACATATAATAAAAATTAAGAGATTGTCCACAGAGTTAACATCAATTTTATGCTCAAGTTTGAATCCCAAGATACAATCATTATAAGTTCGCTAATTCTCAGTTATCTACGGAATCCGGTTACCAAGCCCTTGCAATTGTAAAAATTGCGTTTGATTTGTTTAAAATAGTCTCATCAAACCCAAGATATGAGCAACTTCCCCAATTCAATTTCGCTAAAACACTAACTTAAAACTTACATTATAAGTAACATCCGGCTTTTCCGACTGGCTCAACAATGAAATACTGGAATCAGCCTCCGGTGGCAACACATCAACAAGCGCATTCGAGTGCCTGTGCAAAGCCACAGACGCCGACGGCTTCAGAAGCTCCCGATTAATCGTACTCAAAATCCGCACATAGTAATTCGACCCAGTGGTCGAACCAACAATACCGTTGTTCGAGTCAATCATCTCCATGAATTGACCGATTACTAGCGGGACCGATTGGATCCGTTTAACCTCTTCCTGGGCCCGTAGCAGCTCCCGCTTGAGGTTCTTCTGCTCGTCTTTTACGTACTCTTCCTGGATTTCGATGAACTCGAGCTGGCGTTCAAGGGATTTCAGACGACTGTAGAAGTCTTCTTCGTCGGAGGCGGTTGTGGATGTGTCGGGTATGTGGATGCCTGGTCGGGTAGGTGGGAGTTCCGATTTGGGTTTTGGATCGAGTACCATCGCTGCAGCCATTGCTTACGGTTGTATTTTTCACCGGCGGTTGCTATTCTTCGTATGCTTGGGGAGAGGGTAGGGCGGAGAACAAGAAAAGTATCTGTAGAGCAGTAGAGGTTTCTTGATTCACACCACAGGGAAAACGAGCATAAACGTTGATACGGCGCCGTTTCCGCCACAAACCGACTGGTTAATTTAATTGAAAGGCCCCTAAGGTTTGTTCAAATGTTAGTGTTATCCCTTTACTTTTAGTTATAACTACAAAAGGATAACCTTCTTAACCCCATCTCATAAGGCATTTGAAATTTTGTCTTAATCTTATATACTCCCCTCTTAACCAAAAAAATTCAAATTTGCTATTAATCTTCAAAAATGGAATTCATACCCATTATGCATCTTTATCTTAACCATTGAACCATACAAATAACATGGTTATCTAATTCCATTCATTTATGTTGCTTTGGTCTGTCACTAATTATTCTCTCTTTCATTTTTTGTAATAAAAGCGATAACATTAAGTTACACTTTCATATATCCGCCTTCCAGAATCTAGATTCTTCTACCATGTCTAATCATTATCTCTTTGATTCCCTCGACTGCTTCAACTACAATTCACCTATTTGCACACGAACATTATTAATCAACATTTTGATATTGGTGGGGTCGATGCCTTGAATCTGATGCTACCAGAGGGGGAGCCTATATGCGCATATGCGGCTACATGTGGGGCACGCTGATGCTACCAAAAATCGAGCTCGGTTAACCACATCAAAATGTTGACTCCATGTAGGATAACTTGGCTTGATCGTCTACCTCAGACACAGAGATGAACACGAAGTGAACTAAGCCGGGGGCTTCTCCGACTAAAGCCCCTCGGTTGTGAGAGTAAGCAAATGGTATCGGGAAAAGCTCGAATTGTGTTGAAAGAGCTTAAGGGTAGGAAAAAATGACTTACTTGACCTCCAAGATGCATGTTGTATATATAGTCTCATAAAGTGTTATGACGTCATCGATGTCATCTTGGACCACATGACACGTGTTGTCACGACCCTAAACCTAGGCATTAGTTTGATCACTTGTTGAGCGTGGGGGTGGGGGCGTTGCATCTCATTTCATGCATTTCATAATATTTGTTAGTTTTATGTGTTAGTTTTGATATTTTAATAATTTATTTGGCATTATAAGTATGTGAATAAATTAACTTTAATTATTTAATGACTAAGTGAAACAAATAAGAGTTGTGTAGTAGAAATTTTAATTGTTAAAAATTAATTAAGAAACTTATAAAATGTTGAGGTGCTTAAGTGTAAGGTTTACAACTTAAGAAATTTAATTTCAATAACTAAAGGCTTGAAGGAGCTTAAATGGAAAATGCTTTAATGTTTATCCTTCGTTTGGGTAGGGAAGCTTCATTTGATTGATGTATGCAGCAACATTTTCTTCCTTTCTTCCTCCATAAAAGCTTCAACCTAGGGTTTCATTCTAAAATCCACCATAAATCCAATCTTCGTCTGTTTTGCAATCCGTCTTCATCTAAATGTTTGGGAAGCCGAGGAGGACATTTCCCTCCGATTAAAGTTTTCGCTCTTTTCGTTTTATTTTGAAGTAAGTTATTATGTCCCTTTCTTCTAATCTTGTTCATTGGTGTGTTAATGTTGAAATGGTGGAAGTGTTTATGTTGCATGTCACTTTTGGACATTTTACTTGGGTTTTGGAATGGGTGGAAATGGTTTGGAAAGTGTTATGCTGAAGTTTTGGTTTGGTATTACTGGTTTGAGGTAAAAGGGTAGAAGTATATGAGAGTTTTTGGCTTTGCTGAATTGAGTCCCCTGCTTGTGCAGTCGTGGTAACGAGTCGTGTAAATGTTTACACTCGTGCTGAATTGAGTGGCACGACTCGTGCTTTAGGTCACGAGTCGTGCCCTGCCTAAACCAGTCATGACACTAGTCGTGACAAATTTGGTACTCGTGCTCGATTGGGCACGAGTCGTGCCCTATCCTGTTTTGCTGAATCAATTTTCAAGCCATTTATCCCTAACTACCTAAAGTATCTTTGAACCAATTGAGCACTCTAATCATAGTACAACATATGAGCTATCAAATGATGTTTTAACTTGTCCAAAAGGGTATTAGGAATGTGATTAAATCTTGTCATGAAAATGGTTAGAAAGCAATATTGAACTTAACCAAAGTTGAATAAAACTTGGTAAAATAACCTTATACCTTTTGTTGAGGTTAAGCAATGTTGTGTGTGAATATGTAAGGCTTATTTGTGATATATTGTGCCTATACATGGTTACATATTCATGATGTTGTTGTTCAATAGTGTTTGAATCGTAAGTTGCACTATTGTATTGGTTTGAACATGAGTAATATTACAATGTTGATTGATTGATAACCCGAGTGTGAATTTATTTTCAAGTATCAGTTTATGTGCTTGAAATTGTGTATCAGCTGATGTTTAGGGGTATAATTGAATTCGATCAATTATGGAAAATGTTCTATGAGTTGACCGAATTATATTATACTGTAATCCCTACATGCGCGGTTGGGGTGATAGCTTCTGTACTTAGCCAAAAGCATTTACAGATAGCGAGTAATCTTTTATGGTTCTCTGAAAAATGAGTCTTATAAGATGTGAATATGTATAAACAACTCATAAAAGAGAGGAGTTATTACTCCCATGTTGTACGACATATTGTTCAGACGGGAAAGGTAAACTGAGGTAACGTAATGTGTTTACCGCTTTAAATAATGTGTTGTGTGTAACCATGTTATGTGTTGCATCTTATATGGCATCTTGTTGCATCATAATAGCTTATTGAGATTTATTCTCACCCCTTCTCCCTTTTACTGTTTTAGATTGCGCTGAGACAGGTGGCCCGAACCAGTGAGGCCGGGGGAGGAGTTTGGACGACTTTCTTTTGGGATTTGTCAGGGTACGTTGTATAGTTGGATTGTGGTTGGGAGTATCATTTGGATACTACTCTTTTGGGGAAAACTTGTGTATAGTTTTGATTTGTAAAACTTTACGTTTGTGTTTATGTTGTAACTAAAACAGGTGGTTATCTTTACAAAGTTTGTTTTATAAACCTATCTCCAAGTGGAGATGTGACGTCGTTGTTATCTTGGTTTGTGAAAGTCAAGTTGTATATTTAAAAGTAACCAAAAGTTTTTGAATTTAAGTGACTTTTACAAGCTAGGGGACCTCCCGCTCGAGGCACGAGCTAAGGTTTCGGGTTGGGGTCCCCACACGTGTCCTCATCTGGTTATTCCCAACATACTTTATTCAACTCCACCACTTCTACAGGTGGGATCATGGGACGCCAACACGAGATATTTATCTCTTGTATTATTTGATGAATATCTTTGTGTGTCAGAGTTGGTTTGTCTTTTAATGAGAACCGTTAGGAATGTTCCAGGTCGATTGAGGCGAGATCACCATTTCTCTGAAGCTTGCAATCTCGCTAAGCATTGCCTCGATGTTTATCAAGCCCGTTTAAATTAAGGCGAGATCACTATTTCTCCAGAGTCAATGTTCTCGCTCAACTTTTATCTATTTCTCGTTTGGTTAGATTGGGGCGATATCACCATTCCTACAAAGTTAGTGATCTCGCTCCTTAACCTATATTGCGGTTTCTCATTATCCACGTGATTGTCACACGTCACTTGTGGAAGGGGTCCACTTTCACCTCTAACCTGATGGTTTGACTATTTTAGTTGACTATTCCACGTATGCATCGGTTTTATTGCTAAGTCATACATGATCCCCGTATTTTATTTGACAGCTAGACCACCTTTTATTTGTGCACATCACCCGCATACAAGAAGCATGTGTCTTATAGTGTTGCACGAGTTCTAATTTGAGAGCTTGATGTTTGAGACTGCGTATCTTGAAGACATATGCCCATTTTAAATGACTGTATAAGTAGGGCTACGCGCCAAACGTATCCGGTCTATGCGGCCATGTAGAATCGGAATCATCAGTTTTATGAGTCTCGTCTATTTTAGGGTTTCAAACCCTTCTAGGTGATATAAATACCAGAGGCGGACGCAATAAGGTTAAAAGGGGTGGAAGTGAACCCTATTAAATAAGTTATGTGTGTAGTTTAGTGGTTAATATGTTGTTATTTTAGCCTGATAAATACCCCACTAATCTATTAGAGTTGTTTAGTAGTTGATTGCTCGTTTGTTTCCTCTTGATTGTGCATTATGTCTGTTCTAGTGATCTAAAAATTCGTTACACGCATAGAGATCTGTAATTTGTATATTGTATTCGACAAATTAATAAAATTTGTTCTTTCTGTCCGTGACATAGCTAACGAAATTTGTATATTGCATACCATCGAGGCGCTAGAGGACCTCTCTCCGGCACGAATCGATGTGCATATGTAATGGTGATAGGCCAAATGTGCCTTTTTTATGAAAATCTTGTGGAAGAATTTGAACATCAATATTATTATGTAAGTTGCATAAACAAATGGATACTTCAATAGAATGTTTGCCCGATCTACAAAGCTCTAACCTTAGATTTTTCTTGTCCTACCACAATCCCATAAAAATTTGCACATATTTGTTTCAAGATATTAAACTCCTTTTTTGAGTTCTAACATAATCCCTCAAGTATTTGCGCATATTTGTTCTGCAAGTAGAACAAAAATCGATACCATAAATCTTCTACTCGCAATCACATCATTCTTGTATAAACACTTGAATAAGCAACAACAATCACAAACATAAACTAATTAATTAATCTAAGAGATAGAGAATCTTCTCCTTCTAGGCTTGGTAAGATCTACTCCGAGTCCCTCGTCGATATTAGAAGTATCCTTTGATCCATGCTTGAATGGATTCAATTTTCCTAATGTCTTAGACATGGATGAGAAGAAAGTCGCCTTTTTGACACTCCCAGCTTTTGCACATGTTACTTGAGTGGAAGTAGAGCTACCCTTCTGGATATCCGTGATGTACATTTTCATCTTCAGCAGTTCTGCTCGTAAAGCTTCATTTTCTTTCGCCAATGAGACGTCGGCTTGTACTAGATTTCGTGTAGATACCGCATCAGGTACATTATGATCTTCAACACCGCTTCTTAGCTTCAACTGATCGAAGTATAACGCGTGAAGGACAATTTGTACAGGTAGTCTTTTGTTTTGAGAAGCATGGACTCTCGCTTCATAAGAGAGCTTGAGTGCATCCATAACGCTACACACTTTCTCTCGTTCTATTTCATCTAAATTTGGATGTGCCTATATAATTAATAAGCATATGCAAAACTCGGGTTAGGTTCTGTAAGTTGAATATGATCGTATAGTAGAGGAAGAGATTGAACCATCTTGAAAACGACAACGTATAAGCATATGCCGCGATTTGGCTTGAAATTTGAACTTCAAATATTTTAATTAGGGTAAAATTACCTTGAGATAGATATCAACTGCGCGGTAAAGATCATCGTCAACCTTCCTAGCCGATTTCGGCACCAAATTAGCGATTCCGTTGAACTTCGAAATGCTCAGCTCTGTCGACGTCGCGATCTCTCCGAGATACGCATCAACCGTCTTCGCAACCCGCTGCATCGCCGTCGAACTCACCTCCCTAAAATCACCGCCGTTGAACACCGACACATTCTTTTCCTTCTCCACGAAACCTGAAATTATCCTCCTCACACTCTCCAGATCAAATAGCCTCTCTCCATCAAACGTGAACGAGACCACGAGCAGGTCGTCGACGGTCACGTGTTCCAAGATCAAGGTAATGCGTTTTTCGAGCTCCTTTTTGCAGGCGGTGGTGGCGCTGAGGAAGATTGCGGTGCGGAGGAGGCAACATAGGAAGTTGATCGGAAAGGCGGCGCGTTGGCTTTCAGCTGGGAGTAAGGCTACGATTGATTCGAGAAGTTCTCGTTGCTGGATTGTGGCGGCGTTGGAATCGGATCCGATTGATTTTATCCCGTTGCCGGAATGGTCACGGATTAGGTCAGGTAATGAACGTTCAGCGTAGGTTATGATTGCGCTAGCCATTGTGAACGATTTTGCTCCTCTTAATTTCATTGTAGCTATGATTTTCTCAAAGAATGATATGTCCAGGATCGATAGCTCCTCTGTCCACCAGTTTGGCGGTGATCGGCTTGGGAAATTAGCTTCATTACATACCTGTAAGCAACAATTTTATCATGAATTATTCAATTCAATATTTAATATCAATTCATTCATTTAATTTTTTCATTTGTAAAATTATGTATACCTTAATGCATGCAACTTCAACGCATCTTTGAACTATGTGTAGGTCTTCCGCCATGGGAAGAAGATCCTCACATGATTTCAAAACAACCACAGCACCGGAGAGACTAGTCAAAGCTACTTGAACAAGAAAATCATCTGTGCGTCCGGCGAGGTTACCATCACAGTACTTATCGGTCATTTCCAGATATTCTGCAGCACAACGAAGTGCTGCTACGTTATGGACTGTTATTTCAAAGTTGACGCCATAGCAAAACTTGGCCGCCTTTTCGAAGGTCTCAGCTCCTCCAGGGATATTCGACAGATCAATCCTAGCCAAATCAGGTTCCTTCGAATCGAGTATTAATCTTCGTATATAATTGCTCTTTGCAATCAGCATGAACTAACACATACATAGACACAAAGATTAATTTAACTTCAAATAAAATAACCTACAAATCAAATGCTAATCATGTTCATGAGTCCTTTAAGCACCTTGTGAAGTGAAAAACTGGCTTCACCAACTTGAACAATAACATCAGTTGGGATGTCTTGAGAGAAAAGCCTGTAAAAATAAATAAAAGACAAAAATATTAGTTTGAAGGTTTAGATTAGAAGAATGAAGTTGAAATTCTTGACTACTATTGAGTAGATTACCATTGGCCAGTTCTTTCCATGGCAAGAGAGATCCTGCTAGTATTCTTAGCTAGGGTGGCCATTAATGTTTGTGGTTAATTTGGTAGAGGTAGAGGTAGAGGTAGAGAGATAAGAGTATGATATCTGATTTTGTGTTATATAGAGATGCTAATTTATCTATGCAGTTGCTTTTTAATCCAATCATGGATAGTTTTATACTTGCTTTGGATTCTAGGAAGGCTACAATAATGTGTACTTACCTTCATTACCCAACCACATGTTGTGTTTTAATCCTTTTCATGCCCAGCCTTTAAACTTTAGAGGTAGTTGTCAATCCATTCTTGGGTTAATTGTCCATTCTACCCCTCACTCTTGAAAATACTCCTATATGTCAAGTAAAAGCATTATTGGTTATTATTTGAGAGAGTAGGATAGGTTGCTCCATGGTCATGCCGAGGGCTTACATTGAGTTTTACGAATCGCGTAGCCCTTTGAAACTGACCATTACTAGCGATCTGAACCTAGAATGTAACATATATAGATGGTGAATCGTTGTAGACAACGAACCTTACTAGTATATGGGATCATATATAACCTAATAAGATTTTATTAAGGTGCCGTCCACACCATAATCCTAAGACTAAAGAAACATATTCTAGCTTAGATGGATATTTATTAAGGAACCCTAGACAAGAGATGAGAAGTTGGTGAAATTTAACCAGCTACTAGTATATGGGATCATACATAACCTAATAAGATTTTATTATGAACTAGAAGTACCTCCTTATTTGAGCTCCCCTTATTGGTTTGAGAATAGAAGCCTATTGTACAATACACATTGAAGCTGCTCCTGAGGGTGGGGGTGATTCACTTGTTTGATTGAGTAGTCTTCATTAATTTAAGTGGAAGCAGAACTATACAATATAATTTTTGGTGCTTCGTTGTAGCCATGATTCAATTAAAATACAATTAATTATTTTTTAATCAATGATTGAGATGTGTTTGACTAATATAATACAAGGAGGTGACTTAATTTGGGCTATCAGCCAACAACATTTCCAAATTTCATAAGAACACCCTATTTCTATTAGCATAATAAAATTTCTCATATACTAATGCTCAAAAATTTAGGGATATAGAGGGTAATATGCCTACTTTGTTTCCATTTAAGTTGAACATAATCTACCATACTTTTTTGGTCCAGCTCTCAAGTTGCCAAATTGATTTGATATAAAATGGGATTAACAGTAGAGTAACGTACGAACATTATTTGGGTCCGCACTCCAACTCTGAATGTGGTAGACAATATGGTCGGGTGATGCATGCTCTACCACTCAAATAAGTGGTCAAGAGTTTCCCAGACTCAAAAAATCTTGGCTACCTTATTGCCACATCATTTTTCTTCCAATTTATACTGTGTACTAGTACTTGCTTTTCCTCTGACAGGCTGGCTTATCCTCTGTGGGTCAGGGAGCATCTCGAATAATCAAACCACTGCGCTCCACGTGGTTTTCTGGTCAGTTTTTCAATCCCGTGAGCGTAATATGTTATCCATCCTTTTGGTGCTCCTCATATATCCATCAAATTAATGTATTTTAAAGATCTACTCCAAATAGTCCAATAGGAGCTTTGGTATATTAAAGGTCCAAATAAAAAAATACTAATGAATATTTGTCGTGAATGTGAGTGAAACCTATTAAATAAAAAAGTATTACTATATTTTTTTCATTTTGATTTTTTTTTGAAGTTCAAACGGGATGGAGAGAATATATAAATATGGATCTTTTTATGCTAAAATAAGTGTTAAATTTTTAATGAAAAATTAATTCCTGTTCAATATTATCATTGAAAAAAAAAGTCAATGGTAAAATTAATATGAGAAAGAAAAGTATATAAAAAAGAAAAAAGAAATTGAGTCTTTCATAGTCAACTGTGAATTTCATAAGACTCATTTGTTAGATTAGATCAAGATGATTTATGAGATTGCTTTGGTGGGTTTCGTGTGAATGTTTAATAGTCAGTCTGACTATGTACATTAGTGTCATAAAACTCATGTTTTACAAAAGTTTGCACATAACAAATTCAACATTATTTTTGAATAATTTAAATGATTATTTATTTTTAAAAGTACTTTTCTTCTTTTCTTTGCTTTTCTTGGTCTTTTGTGTTTACTGAGTGAAGTTCAATACTAAAATACTCGTGTCTTTTATTATTGTTTTCATCCCAAAATATAGTATATAAAAAATGGATGTTAATTTTAAGATGAAGGAAGTACTCCATAATTATTACTGTACAATTTTTTGTATACATTTTAATCACTTTTAATATTTTATTTATAATTTTTTGGTACAATCTTTTCTAATAATGCAGTTACATTATATATCTAATGATCTAATTGATGGATGATACCAATAACCTTCCATCCTTTTCATGTATCTAAGCAAGGAAGGGTTCTTGTAGCTGAATGGGTTGCACTTTTAAGGGGCTTTAGCCTCTATGAAGGACACTTTATGACCCTTTTGTTTGGTTGGTTAAACACTTTACAATTTCATAGCTTACCAAAGAGAAACCGACAACATGCATGAGTTGAGTGAGGAAAATACAAAATGACAAATGCACATGGATTAAGATTACGCGGAGGAGATGGGTATGTGTGGGATCCAAAACAGATGACTGCTCTTGCCGCTTCCCTTCAGCGCAGCAGTGAGCGTCCACGAGATTGTTCACTATGCCCTTCTCTTTTCTCATACGTTTCAAATAAGTTTAGTAAAATGTGGGTTTCCCGACTCTAAATTATCACGTCTATCGAGCTCAAAAGGAGGGAGATGTAAGTGATTATGTACTGTTGGAAGGAGGAGGAGGAACAAACTTAAAGCGGAGAGGTATCAAATTCTTAAGTGTGGCATCTTTGACTGTAATGCAATGCAGTCTGATTGATGAAAGACGTGACTCCGAATTTGATCATCTTCAAATTGGTCCTTATTGGTGAAAGGGTGTGAAAGTAAAAATGATAATTAAGCAATTCTAAAGTTTTACAATGGATAATTGAATTTATCACAAATCTAATGTCACTATCTCTGAAATGTCATGAAGAGGGTGTGTTTGGGTTGTTCAATTGAGATGTGGGCCATATCTAAACTTGAAGCTTGTGGTGTTGGACCTCTCTACCAAATTGTGGCTAAGACAGCTTGGAATCTATGGTGCTGGAAAGCGATATATCAAGTAAATTTGATCCACATCCTTCTGTGGCCTACCTACAGATTATTGCTAATTTGGCCCAATAACTTATAAAGTACCCTAGTTAATTTTAGGCCCAACTTTTGTCACTCAATAATTCGTACGGGCCTTAGTACAATAATTTTTCTACTCAATTGATAGTTTCCTTTGGGGATGATCAAATCCGGTCCGGTTCCGGTTTCGGGCCTTGAACCGCCGGTTTCGATTTGGTCAAATGGTAACTCTTAACCGGTCCGCACTAATCCCGGTTCCGGTTTTCTCTCCGGTTCGCTCCGGTTTCGGGCTTTTTCGGTCCGGTTCTTTGGAAAACGTTGAAATTTCGTCCGGTTCACGGTTCCGGTTCCGGTCCGGTTTGACATTTTTGTAACCCTTAACCGGCCCGCACTAACCCCGGTTCCGGTCCGTCCGATTTCGGTTTTCTCCCCGGTTCGCTCCGATTCCAGACTTTTCCAGCCCGATTCCAATCCAATTTTCCGGTTCCGATCCGATTTGGCCAATCCCTAGTTTCCTTTGGGAATTATTCCTTGAAGTCTCTTCACCCCACGTCATTCTCCATTAAAAGTACCTCCATAAAAAAAAAGAACATACGAAATTCAAAAGTCCAATCCACTATTTAAGGCCTATATCAAAATTCCGTAAAATCCCAAAACCTTTTCTAACCGGCCAACGCAAATACCAGTCCGCCGATTCCACCTCCGGCCATCGTTACCTTCACCTTCTTCGTTTCAGACGAATTCCCACCACCAACGGCGGCCGTTGATTGCGGCGGGGCTTCAGTTACTGAAGCTCTGAGCTGGGTCTGTTTCTTGATTTTGAAAAAAGCCAGATTCTTTGTTCTTGAGATGATGGAATTTGTTCAAGATACAGATTTGAGTTTAAATTTAGGAGAAATGGTGAAGTGGTGGAGGTTATTAGTCGGAGAAGAAGTGTGTTAGTGTGTGAGCAGTGGCGGAGTTAGAAATGTTCGGTAGGGCGGGCAAAAAATTCCCGATTTTTTTTTTTTTTCTATTTTTCTTCTATGCAATACAACTTTAGACTTTAGACGTAGTTAAATATCTATTTTAAGGGCGACAATAATAAATTAATTGGTCTCTAATACGATTCAGCAAAATATCAAAATGTTCAATATCTACAAATCTTACATGCTAAAAGAAAATCATAAATATAAAATATTTTGCTTTTACATATACTTTTCCTTCTCACTAAAACTTACCCTCTTTACCTCATTGCTGTCTCGTTAAAAATTACACTTTCTAAAATGAAAACTACACTTTCTAAATGAAATTGGTTTAATACTTCTTTATTCAATAAAATTCATACACTTAATCTTCAGGTCCAAAACTAAAGTGTAATTTTAGATGAAATTGAGGGAATAATGATTGAAAAAACACGACAGAAAAAAAAAAAAAAATTAGATAATCATGACAAGTATAGAAAGGTACATCGAGAAAATTTAGTATTACATGTGTAACGATCCGGACCCGAGATCGAAGTCCGAAGCCCGATCCATTACGTAGGCACTACATACTGGTCCACTAAGCATCTCCTCGTTTGGGTTAACCACAGTCCATCACAGGCCTCCAAAAGTTCAATTGATGATTTGATGCTTGGTAGTAGTGTATGAGCCTTCTGTATATCACACTAAATTTTCACATATTTTCGATGTGAGATGGGGGATATCACAATCTCCCAGCGCTCAAACGCCACTTAGTCACGGCAAGGTCAATCAATACCCAGATCGTACCCCCGGGCTAGCTCGCAAGCCTTAAGACCGAAGTTCTGCTCTGATACCAACTGTAACGACCCCAATTTCCATAATAAAAGTAATTCCCAAAACATTTAATAATAAATCATTAACATGGCATCTCAAACGACGCCCTAGTTATAAAGTAATACAACCATCATAAATGTTATTCAAAAGTAACGGCTAGTACAATCCACTAGCTCGATAAGTACTTAATGTTAAATAAATAACCCTAAAACTTCAATTCAAGCCGCTACCCACACAATCGATCAACTCCTCTTACTGCTTACCTGGGAGGGAAAGAATAAGAAGGGGTGAGCGAACAATGCTAAGTAAGTTCATACAGAGTCTCTCTGGGTACTAATTAAGGAAGAGATAACCGGAATGAATGGAACCAAACAACTTCTCAATGAAAGGACAACTATACAAGTCAAGGTACAATTTATGAGTACAATTCGAAAGATACTTCATGAATCAAATAGTGGTTGTGACCCTATCACAAGAATCAATAAGATGGAGACTGTATACACATATGCCTGTCAGTTCCAAGTAACACTGCACCTTTTTAGGTGACTTTGATACACCTTTTTAGGGTGATCCTTGATTAAGAGACTTCACGCCTTTTTAGGGCGTTCCTTTATTCTGACATATCATATACTCCCTCCGTCCCGTCCGAAAAGCCACAAAATGGACCTCGCACGCAAATTAAGGAAAGTGATGTAGGAAAGAGAAAAAGTTTAAATGTTGTGAGTATGAAAAATTAAATAGGAGAGAGAATGAGTGGGAGGAATAGTTAGGAGAGAGAATGTTGTGAGTGTAAAAGTAAAGTAGAAGAGAGAATGAGTGGGTGGAATAGTAATAAAAACTTTCCTTTTTGGGAAAGTGTCTTTTTAAATGGGACGCCCAAAATAAAAATTTGTGGCTTTTCGGGCGGGACGGAGGGAGTATAGAGTTAAGGTCATTTTCAACCTGTCTAGACCCAATGATATACAGTTAAGGTCTTTTCAATCTGTCTAGACCAAGTCATTTAAAGTTAAGGTCATTTCAATCTGTCTAGACCAAGCATTTAAAGTTAAGGTCATTTCAGTCCGTCTAGACCAAACATTTAAAGTTAAGGTCATTTCAATCTGTCTAGACCAAGCATTTAAAGTTAAGGTCATTTCAATCTGTCTAGACCAAACATTTAAAGTTAAGGTCATTTCAATCTGTCTAAACCAAGTATTTAAGTCCTTTTCAGGGACTAACTATTTCCATTTAAGTATTCATAAGTACAAGAATACATAAATCACTTTAGCAATTTCAAATACTAGAGATAACCGTTGAACAATTACATATCAAGGGTAAGATAATCAAAAGACGCTCAATTGAATTAGTATTTAAAGGTAACTACCGGCCACTTGGTAGCATACAATTTATAAACAAGGAATCCTATCATCAAGGATTGAAAATATTCAACACTAAAGAACGTAATTTCTTACCTCGTTTGATTGCCTTTTCCTTACAACGAACTCTCGCACGAACCTACAATCATGCAAAGAGGCGTTCTTAGGGTACAAGCATCCTTTATTTACTTAACCCAAAACTAATTATAATGGCCAATGATAAAACTAAGAGTTATTCTTCTTTAACTCTCCTAAAGATAAATCTTTCACCCCTTTAGGTTTATTAAATTTATCCTAGGGTTTCTAGGTTCTAAACCCTTTTCAATTCACTTCAACCAATTTCACACACACTAAACACACCTTTTTCAGCACACACAAACACACACTAACCCTAAAACACCCACACACAATGCATACCACACCCACACACGTACACACGCTGCACACACGGCAGTAACACGCACACACGACACACCCCCCACACATAAAACCCTAATTCAAAGCATAACCCCTCGCATGCATATTAGGTCCAACCTAAATTAATTAACATGCTTCCAAACCCTAATCAATATTAGGTTTTCAAATATTAATCCTTTTATCAAATATTCTTAGATCGATTCTCAATTAATCAATAATGCCAATAATACAAACCCTAATCTAATCAAACAAGATTATAAGGTTCTCTAGGTTTAAGATTACCACAATCGAGATGAATGCATTTACCTTGATGTTGAATCTTCCAAGCAATGAAGAAGTGTTCTTCTTCTTCCTAGCTCGTCTCTCTCCCTCTCTCGGCTGCACTCTCTCTCTCTCTCGGCCAAATTCTCTGGCGCTCACTTCTCTCTTCACGGCAATGACAGATGCCGCCTCCCTCTCTCTCTATTTTCCTTTGCTAGGGTTGAATTAATGAGGCTCTAGGGTTCTAGAAGGAGTATATATAGATGGGTTTCCAAATTCTAGGCTAATTAGGTTTTTCAAGTCCAAGAAGGTTCACTTAAGCCCAATAAAACAAGTCCACAATTATAATTTATTTAATACAAGGAATAACAAATATTTTAATTAAAAGAAAACAATTAATTAAAATAAGCATTTATTAATTAAAAGGGTCAAATTAATTAATAAAAGAAAAGCCAAAATCCGGGTTATTACAACATGAATGCCTGATAAAATATACTCTTTCTTCTGTCTCATTACAAATTATATACTTACTATTTGCTCAAAAATTTAGAAAAAATGTCAGTGAATTAGATGTTATTAGTATAAAAAGTGAGATAGAAGAGAGAACATAGGGTAGGAAATAATAATTGAATTGTTGTTGTGAGTATGATATGCGATTTCCATTAATATAAAAGTAGTAAAATATTTTCATTTTAGAAAGTGTGTAATTTATATTCGTACACCCTATAAAAAAAAAATGTAATTTGTAGTGAATCAGAGTAAGATGAAGTGGGAGGGAGGGATTACATATATTTTGGACAGAAAATAATAGAAACAAGTGAAATAAAACTATATTACTTGTGTAGTGGCCTGTTTTGAGGATGTTGGAGGGGTAAGAAAAATCTCAAGAGACAGTCTTCTCAATTGGTTTGCCTGTTGTTATGGTAACTGGTATGCATCAATCGGGTCCTTTTCCATCATAAAGTGGGCCTCATTCATTAAACTAATTCGTCTATAACAAATGCTAAAACAGTCCTTTGAAGTAATGGAAGGACCGTCAAAATTGCTTGTGCAACTTGTTAGTTCAAGAATCTTACAACTTTTGACACGAAATTCATATATCTTTATGACGTCGGACTAGTTGACGTTCGAGCAACAAAGACTAAGACTGTATCTTGATCTTGATGTTTGCAATTGATTTAAAGTGAAATATTCAAGATACCTTTAAAATATGCATATCAATAGTCGTTTTGAGATGCTAACCGATATACTTGGCCCCCGAACCTATTCACATAAGTTCAGATAATCGTAAGCTTACATACTCAACTTGGATAGTGTATTAATTGTCCTTTTATCTTTGTATTTTGAGATTAAATATATCAACCGTTTTCATTAATGTAATTTTCGTTTATAGTATGTTTCTGTCAAAAGTTTTGTTTAATGAAAATATCTCAATGACCAAAATATCACATTTTTGCTCATCAGATTAAATATCTTAGTGAGTGAAGATTTTGAGTTTATGAACGAAGAGTATGGAAACTTTATCTGTCTTTCCTTCTCAAGGTTTCTACTTTTCTAGTTTATGGGATTCATTGTGCACAGTGGATTAAATATAGTATATACTCCATCCATCCGTCCCGCGTATCATTTCTCTATCTATTTCGAGTATAGTACGTACCATTTTTTTTCCTAAAATTGCAAAGAATCATTATTATTATTCCTCACACTCATTATCTCTCACACTTTACTTTTACACTCACAACACAAATCAACTTACTATTTATCACACTCATTCTCTCTCTTATCTCAATTTTCATACTCACAACTACACTATTATTTCTCTAACTATTTCGAGTATAGTACATACCATTTTTTTTCCCCTAAAATTGCAAATAATCATTATTATTATTACTCACGCGCATCATCTCTCCCACTTTACTTTTACGCTCATAACACAAATCAACTTACTTTTTATCACATTCACACTCATTATCTCTCTTATCTCAATTTTCATAATCATAACACTTATACCACTTACAATTTTTCTTAATTCTCACGCTAAAATACTGAGAGAAATGGTAAGTGGGACGGAAGAATATATTGCACTATATATATTTTTTTTTATCTATTTGAAAACATTATATTCCCTCCACCTTATTACAATCTACACTACACAAATAATACAAACTACACATTTCTTAAATAGAAATATTATATTACTTTTTTATTAATGGGACCTGCATATTATACTTAAAAAAACAATTCAATTATTATTTCTTACTCCACTTGTTCTCTTATATCTCACTTTTCATTCTCAGTCACTAACATTTTTCCTTAATTTTCGTGCAAATAATATGTTTGTTGTTTGTAGTGACGGATAGAGTATTTATTTCAGACAAATAAAGTAAAGTACGTCATATTTAGAACAAAATAAATATATTTTTTCTTTTTAAAATTTAAAAATGTACTTATCCCTCCAAATGAATGTCTCAATAGCAAATTTTGTGAACGTTTATTTTGAAATGGAAGGTTATTTAAAAAATAAAATTAAAAAAATTGCTCTTATCATCGAGAAAAAAAAATTGTTTTTTAATGGAGTAGTATTCATACCGTAATATCATGCACAATGGTGAGCGAAATTTTTTGCTCACCAAATGAGCGAATCTAGTGCCTGAGCGAGATTTCGCTCAAAGAAACTGATATTCTGTAGCGGTGAGCCAAATTTTTTGCTCACGACATTTTTATAATTAATAAGAAAATTATAATTAGTTATTTTATTTTATAAATTAATGATATAAATTAGTTTTTTATCTGTCCACATTATAAAATATATTTTTTTTACTTTTTTTTCTTTTAATTTTTATTGTAGTTCATTTATTTGTAAATCAAACACTTATAAATAAACATCAATTTGAACAAAAACTTAATACAAAACTTACATACGAAAATAAAGCATGTCAATAGTAGATAAAATGTTACATATAATATTAAGAATTGTTGATCGCATATAAATGCTCAAGTTTGCCTTGAGAGTCAGGTGTGTGGTTCTGTTTTGGACATTTCGTTTGCATGCTATGTATTTTTTTTTTAAAGAACCAGGACGATACCCGGGAGCTTTTATTGATGAAAGAAAAATATTACATCAATGAGTGGGAATTAAAATGCCCAACTCTAAATCCAACATAATTAAAAAATAAACCAATCCATCCCAAAGTGGTCCAAAACAGAAGCCCAGCACCTCCAGTCAGCACACGGCCGAGCAAACTTAATTGGCCAGATGCTGCCCCAAACACCCAGGCAAAGCACGGTCAAGGCACCAACCTGCACTTGCGAGCATTCAAGCCCACACGGCCGAGCACCCACAAGCCACGGCAGAGCACAAAATTGCAGAAACTTTCTCAAAAAACCAGCATATGCACGGCCGAGTCCCTCTAGCAGCACGGGCGTGCAAGCACCTGCATGGCCTTGCTGAAATCCAAACATGGCCATGCACTTGACCAAAAACCACCGGAATGCTATTAACTCCACTGTTAGCCATCTCAAATCACGAACGAACCACATAGCAACCAGAATCATCGAATCTCAAAGGCTCTAATGCTTCCCTCATGAGGTCTCTAGCATGCAAATAAATCATATGAAGATGATGATAATGTGCTTCTGCCGCTTGTCGAATGCCAAAATCACCCAGCAACCTCCCACATTCCCTTAGCTCATATGAATATTGTCAAGGACCGAAAAACTACCTCTCAAAATCTCGACCGCCACCAAAGAGTCAGACTCGACCTAAACCGAAGACAGCTGATGCTCCCGGCACAAACGTAAACCGTCCCTTAATGCAAAAATCTTCGTCTGCATGTTAGTGCCCATCCCATAGAAATTGGAAAAGGCACAAAAGAAAACAATAATTTGAGATTAGTTGATAAAGTTATTCAACCAAGTCAAATGCATTTCATAAATTTCTTCCTAGTCACTCAGCCAAAGTTTTTTTTTTTTTTGTTGTCCTATTTGGAAAAGGATATTTTTTTTTATTGAATACCAATGGAGGTATTTATGGTTATTCAATCAAGCCAGCAACAATACTTTTTGCACGCTATGTATTCGGTGATACTGTTTTCAACATGTCAATTATCGGTTGTGTACGACGTACGTGAAAGTACAATATTGATCAATTCTAGTGGTCTCTTTTCCCCTTTCCCTTATTTTTGGGATTGTTCGCCCAAAACTCATTCGAATCGTCATAGTTTTATATCGATCTTGTTCGTATTCAACAATCATATTATGCAATATGATGTAAGCTATTATTATTTTACCAAGAACTACCTCACTACAGGCGAGTGACGGCTTATGAAGTATTGCAAATCGAGCTTGAAGCACCCCAATGGAACTCTCTACGTTTTTTCTGCATTCTCTGCATGTGTCTCGTCTTTTTGCATATAATTTGTGTTTTTCCTTTGTGGAAAGGGGAATAAATTGATGAATTCAGCCCATTATGAATAGAAGTCATCGATGAAATGATATCTTTTGTTGTATTGATTGACATTCACTTGAAAGCTAACATGCAGCGCCACACCATTTAAAACATCATCAAACAATTGGGATCGGTGCAAGACATTGCCATCATTCAATGAGCCTGAAATACCATAGAAAAAATGGCAAATCTATAGATCATGATGTAGGGAAGAGAAGGTGTGAATAAAATATACAATATTAGACTCTATTTATAGACGAAAAAAATTATGAACGTTTTCAATATTTTGTATAAACAACGTTGTTTGGGGTAAATCAAAATTGAGAAATAAATATTTAATTCGTTTTTGTTTCACTCATAGTTTCGCTCAAAATGTGAGTGAAACAGTTTCACTCATAATTTTGCTTAAAATGTAAGTGAAGCGATTTCGCTGAGAGAGGTTAGAGGGAAAATTTCGCTCATCATCGTTACGACCGTTGAACCAATTTCCGCTCATATTTTAAAAGAATTTCACTTTGTGAATGCACTTTGTCTAAAGAATATTGTAAAATTTACACCTAAGGGCTCCTGGTCTCGTGGTATGCTAACCGATCTTTCTTCTGGGAGGTCATATGTTCGATTTCCCTGAAAATCATATTTGTGGAAAAAATATACCATGATTTTCAGTATCCATAGGAGTTTTCGGGGCACATCCGTGCGGTTAAGGAAGCAGCATTGTTGGGCTTGCAACCTCAGCGTACCTCCGCCAGGATACTGAGGGCCGATAGCTGATGGTCTAGGATTAGTCAGCGTGAAGCTGTGAACTTGGATATCAAAAAAAAAAAAATATTGTAAAATTTACATTGACCGATGGGACAACTGGCCTGGTGCAAGCCTCACTGGGAGTTTATCTGTGAGCCTTCTGGTGCAAAACGTTAAGACAACCCCCATCAAACAACAACGGAACAAATCGTCGTCAACAAAATCAAAATTCCCGCCACAAATTTACCTCCGCATCGATGGAGATCTCAATCCACCACCATAATTTTATACCACAGCAAGTGACAAATATTGCTCCTCCCTTCGTCATCATCTCCACCTGCTTTCTACCGCCCTCCTCTACTTTCAAACCCTTACCCTGTCAATTTCATCATATTTTATTACCCACCACAATTTCATCCTCTCTCCTTTCCCCGGTGATTATTTTAAGCCATAATATGCCGTTGACATTTAAATTCAATCTTGCACACCATCTATTTGTTTTATTGCCTCTGACGATGCTTCTACTTGTGTTAATATATACTCAAGTGAGACTTTCTTCTTTTTGCTTAGTTGTTACATTCATTATTATATTTAGAGAACCGGGTTTGACTTGAGTTTTTTAATATGTGTTAGGTGGTTGGTATGGCAATTTGGGGAGGCCTTATGAGATAAATGGTGTCTGTTTTAAGACATAATTTGGTAATTCTGGTGAACTGTGGATCATTGGGATGGTGCCAACTGTGAGAGTTTCTTGGGTTGGAGTGATTTTCGTATGCTGCTGTTTGGTGTTTATTGTTGCAGAAGGTCAACCGATTACCCTCCCTATTGAAGGTAAGTTACTGTGTTAATTTGTTTGTTTTGGCATGGAATAATTTTCGTATCATAATTTTAGGAATCGTTTTCTCTTGCCATTTGCTTTGCTCCTTTAGCCGTGCCAATCTGGTGTTCTCTATTACTAAAATTGAGGATTAATTCATTCTGTGAAACACTTAACCAACTATGTTTTTGTGTAATTCTTTTTTGTTTGCCTAGAGGACCCTTTTAAAAGTGCTATGTATTGACTGTTTAATCTTGAAAACTGATAATCCCTCTGTCCCAAAATGAACGTCCATTTGGGATTTTAGGGTCATTTTGAAAAGATTGATTTTTAATAGAAAAAAATCATAAACATTCTTGCTATTCACTTTCAAAAAATTAGTTTTACAAAAATAAAATGAACTATGAAAAATAAAATTGAAAGATATGATTTAGGGACAAAGTTATTTGAAGGTAAAGTTTCAAAAGATCATTTATTTTGGGAGAAAAAAGGACATTCAATTTGGGACAGAGGGACTAAATAGGAATTCCAATAAAGGCAATCAGAACAATTTGTGTGGGTGGCCTGTGTTTGTGAGGGGGAAGACGAGAGTAGGGTTAATTGGGCCTAACCCTTTGCAATTCCTTTCTAACAGATTTTCCCGTCCCAAAATGTCCATTTGGGATATACGGGTCATTTTGAAAAGGTTGATTTTTAATAGAAAAAAAAATCATAAACATTCTTATTATTCACTTTCAAAATTTAGTTTTGCAAAAATATAATGTATTATGAAAAAAATTTGAAAAAAAAAAAATTATTTGAAGGTAAAGTTTCAAAAGGTCATTCATTTTTGGACAAAACAGGACATTCAATTTGGGACAAAGGGAGTACTAAAATGAGAGTGTAGTGTACATAGACCTGATATAATTGCAGATGGTACTTGAGATTATTGTTGCAGATGTTATTTAGTCCCTCTTCATTAAAGCTATCAAGACAAATTTCCAGTTTTGACAACAACTCTAAAAGTGGATAAGTTGTGGACATGGTTGTCATGATAATTGTTTGTTATAGTGCATTTCTGCTGCAGCACTTCATGCCTTTCAAACTGTGTTTTACTCTCGTAGCTACTTGTAATTGTAATTAAAGATGTGAATAATTTAAGGTTCTTGCCAAACAAATATGTCCTCATTGACTTCTCTACTTCTCAACTTGGATCTAAAAGATTAATCAAGTGTTTTACATATTCAACCCAAGAGAATGATTGCTAAATCAAATGATGGGTTCCAAACCATGTGATGTCTCTTGTGGCATTATATACTTTAGGCTTGTTTGTTTCAGCTGATGCCCTATTACTTATAACAGATGCTGATTACTTATGGACTTATGACTGAATACTGTTTGTTTTAGTTTGTCAGAAACAACCTTTGAGCTTGTTGTAATGGAGTGTGATTGTTTTCTTAAAAAGCTAAGGGATGCTTAATTTATAACCAAATACCAAATTGATGACTTTATCCATATGTTTGAAATGTAATCATCATCCCCCAAAAGGAAGGCAATGTTTGGATATACAATTTTTTATTCCAGTTTGTGGTTATTTTTTTGGTTTTTCTTTCTCTTTTTGGGACCACCTCTTTTCCATCTATCTCCCACTTCTTAGTGAATCATTACAAAACCATAAAAAATAAAGAAAATTGTGGTCCCTTGCCTCTTGCTCTATGTTATTTACTCTTTATGTGCCAAAAGTGATAATAATAAATATTTTGTCCAACTGCGGTTACATTGATTACTTGATAGTCAGTTTAAAATGCATTTATATGGAACTCTGATTAGTCATGACTACTTGTCAATTAACGTTCAGTGGCAGCATTGCGGGCTATCAAGAATAGCTTCATTGACCGGAGCAGAAATTTAAGAAATTGGAATCGTGGAGACCCATGTTCATCAAATTGGACTGGTGTTTTGTGTTTCAATAGGACACTTCAAGATGGCTATCTTCATGTCAAAGCACTGTACGTTTCAGCCTTGATGTTCAGAGAACTACGATCCATCTGTCGATATTCCTCTTTTATATGCTTTTTTAGTATCATATTTTGGAGACATCATACTATATGTCTTATTTGATATATGACTTGATAATAAGCTGGTCGGAGGAGTGTACTTCCCTTCTGGTTCTGGCTACTAGATATTCTTTTTTGTTGTTTTCTCTATCTGATTGTTTAAAAACCTAAGACTATTTTTGTTTGAGAAATGAGAGCTCAATGGTGAGGTTTCTCCACTATGACCTCACATGTGCCAGTTCAAATCTTAGACTCTTTCCAACTGGGTTTAAAATTGCACATGCTAGATAGTGCAGTAATTGGAGCTTCACGCCTGTGCCATTTGTTCCCTGCTGTTCCTTCATTGTTACTTTTGCATCATTGTGAACATCTATTATAATGGATTTATTCTGAACTTCAAATTTGAAGGAGTTTACCACTAGCTCACTTGTTATGATAAAACACCGACTCTTACCTCAGAACTCCTTAAAAGTTGAAAATATCTCTTATAACCTTCACTATAGTGTTGTTAGTGTTATCGGTAGCACTCTAAAAATAAGCTTTTCTTGAAAAAACGAAAATAAATTTAAATGATAAAATCAAATTAAAGGTAAAGTCGAGTCCAGTATCAATACTGTCTCCGTAAGACAAATTTGCCCCGTACAAGGGCTCACGGCCTTTGGCAAAATGTGCCCAAGATAAAACGACTTTCGAATTAATATTAGAAGCACTTCAAAATATTAATTCCGACGAACTACTTTAATGCTTGAGAATTTCCAGACTTGAAGAAGAAATTATTATGCAACAATATGTTAAAGAATGATTTGAGAGGAGAGAATGGATTGGATTAATGAGTTTGTCAAATCCAGTAGTTTCTGAAGAGGCAGGGGTGCCTTTTGGGAATAGTCACAATTGTAACAGGTGCAATCTCCACCGTCAGATCAGATTGGATTGGAGAGTGCAGATCAGGCGTGCTGAACCAGCACCAAACCCATCCGCTTCGAACCGGTACGGGTCGACCTGACTCCAACCGTCACCCGAATCGGCGAACCTTTTCGATCTGGACCGCTCCAGGTCCAATACGAGCCGAGCCCAATCCCGCGTGCAGCCCACCAACCGAGCCCTGAGCAGCCTACAACCCTCGGACTGGGTGAACCTTACCGGACCTAGCCCAACCGAACCATGGGCTGAACTTTGTCAAAAGTTTAAGGTTCCATGGCTCCATGCGAACGTGCGGCCTAAACCGCCCTTCGCGGGTCTTGTGTCAATTTGGACTAAACCGCCCTTCGCGGGTCTTGTGTCAATTTGGAGCTAGTCCAAAATTGGCACATTGGGCTACTAGTTACATTTATGGCCCAATGATTCACTTGGTTGGCCCTAGGAGGAAACAAATTGATGACTCTCTCCTTAGATGCTCACATTAATATGGTGTCTTTAATTCCCCTTTCTTAGCAATGTGGGATATAACTTCTCATTACCTATTTTAATTCCCCTTTCTTAGCAATGTGGAATATAACTTCCCATTATACTCTTCAACTATTAGTTTAAGTTGCTAACTTTAGGCATTAATTTCTCATTCACCCAAAATTGGTTTTGAGGAAATAAATATACCACGTTAATCTACTCCGAACGTAGATTAATAATTTGCAACTTAAAATCATTTTCCATAAAATGAAACTCTTGGAATTTTGGTCAAAGTTAGGTCAAACCTAATTTCCTAAACCAATTTCCAACAGGTAGCACCACTCGAGTCCTTCTCTGTTAAATTGGGATATCCTGATGCTTAACACATCAGAGCAAAACTCTTAGTGGTTACTGGTCACCATTTCAAGGATATCTCAGGATATGAAAATGTGTAAAACGCATAGAAGCATCCAACGCGCTTAAAAAATATTCTGCCTAAAGGAGGAAGTGACCAAGGGAAACTTTAAAAGTAAAAAGGATTACAAAATATGGTGATTAGTGACTTGATTGCCGATATATGTATCATGTTTTACAGAATCTCTTATTTATGGGATTAATATTGTAATATGCAAACGCAAAATGAGTTACTGATGTGACACTAGGCAACTCCCACGGATACAAATTATCTGTCTATTGAGATGGTTACTTTTTCCCTTTGCAGGCAACTACTGAATTTGAATCTCTCTGGAAGTTTATCACCGGAACTAGGGAAATTATCTTACATGCAAATACTGTGAGTCGAACTTTGTTTTGAGTGTGACCTACTTAGCTGCCTCTTTTACTCATGCAATTTCTAGAAGGAGTATTCTGCAATTGCTTTCATAGTTTTGATGCTATATTGTTTGTTCTTATCCACTTATCTTTGTTTCTTTGATAAAGGGATGTTATGTGGAATGAGATAAGTGGGAGTTTACCAAGGGAAATAGGCTCTATAACATCTTTGGAGCTCTTGTAAGTCAAGTTTCTTTCATGCATGATATCCTTTGCCCATTATACTTTGGACTTCATGCTGTTAAGAAATAGCTGCTGCCTATAACTTTTATTTGCATAACTGAAATCCTCAAGTTTCTAAATTGGTGCATATGTTTTGTGGTATAATTTAGAGACAAGGACATTATTCAGTTTCTTGCTTGTCATAAAAAAATGTTCATTAAAATTCTCAATTGCTCATTCAATATCTGGTTGTGTGCATTCAGGCTTGTGAATGGAAATAAGTTAACAGGCTCCTTGCCAGAAGAGATTGGTTATCTTCCTAATCTGGACAGGATTCAGATTGACCAGAATCAGATAAGTGGAGAGATACCTAAATCATTTGCGAACTTGAACAAAACAAAGCACTTGTAAGAGTTACTTCTGATGAGCAATAGTATACAAAAAACTGTGATATATCACCTTTATTGTATCTTGATATACCTATTATTTTTTTCATTTATTGTTACTGTATTTCTCTAACTACTATCAGATGATAACTTTTTTATATCCACTGGGCAGCCACATGAACAACAATTCACTTAGTGGACAAATCCCTCCCGAGCTGTCTAGACTGCCAAGTCTGGTTCATATGTAAGTTGGCAATTTGAATTGTTTACTTCTAGACCTTATTGTTGTGCATTTCATGTGTTTCTAATGAGGTAAACCATTGCAGGCTGCTTGACAACAACAACTTATCAGGCTACCTTCCTCCAGAGTTTGCACAACTGCCAAATCTACGTATATTGTATAATTTCTTTCTCCAAAATATAGATTTGGAATAAGAATGCTTTTCTTTCTTTATTTACTCAATTATTTGTTTACACGGATGGTTTCTTGAATCCTTCTTTACCTTATGAGGTTTGAACCTGCAACCATCGAAGGTGGGCTGATCCATATTCACTAGGCCAACCCTTGATCTTTCGGAAATAAGAGCAAAATTCTTCTCAAATCTTGCTATTGGGTGTTTTTACTGAATCTATCTTATATTTTGTAAGAAACTAGAATGTCTGATCTGAATTTTTAAAAGGGCAGACGTGTTCTGGGTAAACAAGTTCCTTTTATATTCGTTTTCTATTCTTCCAAATGTGGACCCATACTCCCATATTTGGAAATTTAAGAAGTTTGGATGTAATATTGATTTCGAGATTTATGTTAACTTTCGAAGAAGGTATGCCCTGGACCATGGTCTTTAGAGATTATAAACGAGGGTTATATTAATTCTGCTTAAAATTTGCTTATGTTTGGACATCCTCTTTAGAATTAGAGAACAACTAGTTGAAGTTACGTCTTTCTTGGGTTAGGTATCGGTGTCAGATGTATTACAAATTACCGTAAGTGAGCATCTTTCGAGTGCTCTGGCTATGATCTTTATTCTTTATTATTCTAGCAAGATTTAGCCTTTGGACCGCAATTTTGCTTCATAATTAGTAATACCGCTTGTTTCCCTTTTTTGGCAGTCAACTTGATAACAACCACTTTGACGGAAGTACGATACCTCCATCTTATGGAAACATGTCTCATTTGTTGAAACTGTAAGTCAATATGGTCTGTTTACTTCATTTTGTATTTTTTGTGCTTCTCTTTAGGTACAAATGACCTACAGTCATGTCTCCCTTCAATGTATTCCTGAACTGTAAGCAAAGGTATTTGAGGCTTTTGCGACAATATTTTACCGAAAGAAAATTGATATACCTAATTTATTGCTAAACAGAAAACCAAGAAATGTAGATTATAATTATTGAGAGGGGGGAGGAAACAAGGAAGTTTTTATTCAATTATTCGACAAATGGTTGCCTCCTAATTGGTGTAATCTGCCATGGCGTCTGTTTAGGAATACAAAATCTTGGTGAGGTTATTGAACCCTCTTTATCATTGCTAAATGCCAAATGGCGGACCATGTAGCTGCATTTCAATTTTTGTCTTTTCCGAAACGCAGAAGAATAGCCTATTCAATAATCAGTATGATATGATTAAATTTCTGTTGAAAAGCTTGAATTGAAAAATAAATAAATAAATCCCGTTGTCTGTTGCAATTCACCTGGAACACTGGCTGTTTAGGAATTCTGAACGAGGAGAAGAACAGGACTAATGTATATGATGAAAAACGTAATTTATGGTAGCTTATCAGAATTAGAATACGCCCGATGGCTTCCACAAATACTTCTTTTCCTAAAATAACTACAAAATAATACTCCCTGCATCCCAAAATGAATGTCCATTTTGAATTTAAGAGTCATTTTGAAAATGTTGATTTTTAATAGAAAAATATCATAAACATTCATGCTATTCACTTTTAAAATTTTAGTTTTGCAAAAATATAATGAATTATGAAAAAAAATCATTTAGGGACAAAGTTATCCGTAGGCAAAGTTTCAAAAGGTCATTCATTTTGGGACAAAAAAGGACATTTAATTTGGGACGGAGGGAGTAATACCCAAGCTCCCGAGTTACTTATTCAAGATTGTCTGGCCTAACATCTTACTTAAAGCGATGTGTCTGGGGAATATGTTTTTACTTGCCCCTTGACCATGCAAAGAATGCACGTACTCTAGAGCAGCTGTTTTACTCTATTTGCTCTAGGAAATTTCATATGCTATTTATATGATTCAGATGTATGCATATGGTAATTTGTGATGGTCAAGATTGACACACGCCACTTTTCATGGATCTACCAGGAGTCTCAGAAACTGCAGCTTGCAAGGATCAATTCCAGACCTAAGCAGGATACCAGATCTTGCTTATATGTAAGTTTTGAATATTAATTATTCCAGAGAGAATCAAGGAAGAAGTTTTGGTCACTGTACTAAAGGTTTACTTTATCATTCGTATTTTATTTTCGTCATGGCCCTAACGGATGTTAGACACTTAACAGTGACGTTAAGCCTATAGTACATTGGCAAGTTTTCCCTTTTTTACTTTATGAGATAATGAGGGCTTTTAGAGGTGAGAAACCTTTATCCATCTGGGTAATCAAAGATTTATATCTCTCTAGCTGGAAGGATGCTTCTAGTCATTGATTTTGCTTTATATGCATAAATAAGCACCATTTTTAGTGATAACCATTACTATTATGCGTGACAAATTGCATTTTCAGAGACCTCAGTTCAAATCAACTTGATGGACCCATACCAACAGCTAGGCTTTCTGTTGATATGACAACAATGTAAGGACACTTGGTCAATCATTTTGGTTCTTAATAGAAAATGCTATGTAATTATGATCTTTCTTAACTATCACCATGATGAACTTTACAGAGATTTATCGAACAACCAACTTACTGGGGGTATTCCTGAAAACTTTTCAGGCCTTCCCCGTCTTCAAAGATTGTGAGCATTCCTCAATTTGCTTTTCTGCCTTCTATAATTAACTTTTTGAATCCTGGATGGTAATATCTGAAAGTGGTTTGCATTTATGCATTCTTGACTATACCTTACTTATGAGTCAAATAGTTTTGATTTTGATATCAGCAGGTCTCATTATTTTTAGATTTATTTGATGAATGAGTTCAATTGTGTATCTTTATTGACTGCAGATCTCTTTCAAATAATTCATTGAGTGGTTCCGTTCCATTCACTATCTGGCAAAATAGGACGTTCAATGAATCTGAGAGACTTATCTTGTAAGACCTGTACATTGTATCACCTTGTTATCTTTCACTACAGAGCAAGCTTTTCACACTCTAAAGCAAATTATGCACCAATATCTTGGGGGGGGGACCATGACGAGGCCACATACATCATTTGGGGGTCAACCCCCTTCAATTTTAGTACTTTCTTTTAAAAAAAAAAATTTTTACTAATAAAAATGATGAATTTATACATTTTGACCCCCCTTAATTTTGAGAAATTTTTGCATTAAATTACTGTTTTGATCCCCTTTATGCTAAATTTAGATACCTCAATTATAATATTTATCCCAAAAATTATTGACCCACTTTCTACACATTCCTGGCTTCGCCATTGGGGGGAACTAAAAACAGTAGAAGGAGATTCAGTTTGCACTCTTTTCTGTTAAGAGTTTATTTTTATGAAACTTTATCAGCATAGATAAAGTTTAGCAATGCAATATTTTATTATCATATATACTCCTTTGTACTGCAGAGATTTTCAGGATAACAGGTTTTCAAATATATCTGGCAGCCCTAATGTTCCTCAAAATGTCACCCTCAGGTTTGCTAAATGCTTGGATTTTTGGAATTATTTTCTCTTTCCAAATTTAATTTCAATTTACCTTGAAATTTTACACAAATACTCCCTCCGTCCCAAAATGTTTGTCCCAATTGACTTTTTGTTTGAACTTTGACCACAAATTTATGAGAAATTAATCATGTTCATGAAATTCTAAAAGTTGTTGTTGATAATATTATTAATGGTGAATCAATAGGAATTTTTAGAATTTCATGAACATAATTAAATTGTCATATATTTGTGGTCAAAGTTCAACAAAAAAGTCAAATGGGACAAACATTTTGAGACGGAGGGAGTACATGTTAAGTTAAAAATTTCGAGCACAAACCAAATTTATTGCTTTTGCCTGTTTTGCTTGAATAATTTCAGCCTTCAAGGAAATCCTATATGCTCAAATTCCAATCTGATCCAGTTCTGTGGGTCTCGGAGTGCAATTGTCATTAGTCTTCTGGAGAACTCGACAAACTCAAATGATAATTGTCCCCGTCAGCAATGCCCCCTCCGTATGAATTAGCTCCAGTATCTCCTGTATCTTGCTTCTGTGCTGCTCCTTTGCTTGTCGGCTATCGGTTGAAAAGCCCTGGGTTCGACGATTTTAACCCATATGTTGACGTATTCTATGAGTACTTATCCTCGGGGCTTAAGATTAATCATTATCAGCTTGATCATAATTCAATTGAATGGCAGAAGGGCCCTCGGCTTAGCATGAACTTGAAGATATTTCCAGCCTATGTGGACAACAGCACATACACTTTCAATAAGAGTGAGCTCTTACGAATTATGAGTATGTTTGCAGGATGGACAATTCCTGATAGCCGATTATTCGGACCTTACGAACTTATCAACTTCAACCTATCGGATCTTTATAAAGATGGTTTGTCTACTAAAACCCTCGTCTGCCATTTTCTGCATCAACATTTCAAAATTCTAGTAGTAACAGATATCTTGTGTTCTCCCTTGCGAGAAAAGTTCTTTTCTTCCTGTATTACTTGAAAGCTCGAATTTCATATTCTTTCCATCCCCTTGACATAGTCTCACTTGCTATTTTTGTTTACCCCCCCACCCCTCCAATGTCTCGTTTCTGTAATTTAACCAATAAACCTTCAACATTTTTCAAGTTTATATCAAACATATAGAAGCACAATTACAATATTTTAAAATTGACTTGCCGAATGGGACTATTTTTGGGACTGATGGATTTTTTATTTATTTTTAGGTAATATTACAAATTAAGTGTTCTTATATAATTACAATTCTTATCAGTTTGGGCTCTTAATTATTTCCCCACGTTGCAGTGATTCCTGTCTCACCATCATCTGGTTTAAGCAAGGGTGCAGTAGCAGGCATTGTAGTAGGGGCAGTTGCAAGTGCGGTTGCACTATCCACAGCTGTGACACTTATCATTTTAAGGTTGCATGCCAGGAAATACCTGGAAATTTCAAAAAGACATAAATGTAAGTGACTAATGCTTTATTGGTAAACTTGTATATTTATAACAAGCAGTAAAAATTCATTTATAGGGAAAAGGGTGACTCTGCTGCTGTCTTATGTAATGATGGGCACACTGTATTATATGCAGCTTCGAGGGTGTCTATGAAAATTGATGGAGTGAAAAGCTTCACTTGTGAAGAAATGAAACGAGCAACACACAATTTCGATATTTCTAGCCAAGTTGGACAAGGTGGGTACGGAAAGGTATATCAAGGTATCCTTGCTGATGGGACAGCAGTTGCCATTAAACGAGCTCAGGAGGGGTCACTGCAAGGTGAAAAGGAGTTTCTTACAGAAATAGAATTATTGTCAAGGTTGCATCATCGAAATTTGGTGTCTTTGCTTGGATATTGTGATGAAGATGGTGAACAGATGTTAGTTTACGAATTCATGCCCAACGGCACTCTGAGGGATCACCTATCTGGTATTTTCTTTTTTTTCACAACGGGTAGATGCCACTGCCCACCACTGAGGTTTGAATAATTCTCACTACCACCCTGAAGTTTGGTTTCGTCCCACTTTTCCCCTCTTGTCAATTTTACGTAAGCTAAAGGACTATTTTAACCCTTAATTTTTGATATAATTTGGACTTTGCATTGATGAGTAAATAGTCATTTAGGGGTAAAATAGTCATTTAACTTGCATATAATTGACAAAGGGGGGAAGTCAGACGAAACCAAACCTTAGGAGGACAGTGAAACTTGTCCGAACTGTAGGGGTAGGCAATGGAATTAACTCCTTTCACAACTCATTTTTAGTATACTATCTGTAATGAGTTATCACCTGCAGCTCTAATTGAATCTAATCTTTGACTTGTATGGTTGTGTTTGATAATCTGCTTGATGGTTTTTAAATGTCTAGCTTTCCTATGGTTTTGCAGCAAAGTCAAAAGAGCCTCTGAGTTTTGCTAGGAGATTGAAACTTGCTTTGGCTTCAGCCAAGGGTATTCTGTACTTACATACAGAAGCCGACCCTCCAATATTTCATAGAGATATCAAGGCCAGTAACATATTATTGGACTCTCGATTTACTGCAAAGGTTGCTGATTTTGGACTTTCTATACTTGCTCCAGTTCCCGATATTGAAGGAATGTTACCTGGTCATGTTTCTACCATTGTCAAGGGGACTCCGGTAAGCACAAAATTTGTGTGAATTTCACATATATAACATTAAAACTTGACCAGAAGGTCAAATAATACTCCCTCCGTCCCAAAATAATTGTACAATTTTGACTTTGGGGAATATTTAAGAAAGTTGAGATTTAAACATATTTAGTAGCTTAAGTACATCAAAACCCTAAATGATCTCACCATATTACATCATGAGTGTAAGTGTGAATAAGAATTTGTTATTTGATGATGGATGATTTAGTAACTTCCCTCAAAAATAGACGTTTATTTTGGAACAGAGGGAGTAGAGTTTTCAACATTTTTATGCTTCTAATGAAATTTATACTCATGAATGGTGTTTTATTTAGCAAAGCTTGGTATTTCCAAGTCATATCTTATTGAAGAACATCTACCATTGAACTATCATTCTATCAATAGTTATAATCATGTATATAGTTTATTTTACGCAATGAGAGTTATAAATCAGATGTAAATTCTGAATACTTGAAGCACTTCATTGCAGGGTTACCTTGATCCCGAGTATTTCCTAACGTTTAAGCTGACGGACAAAAGTGATGTTTATAGTCTTGGTGTCGTATTTCTTGAGATCTTGACAGGAATGCAACCAATCACTCACGGAAAAAACATTGTCCGAGAGGTACTACCTACCCCAGTGCCAGTTCTTCTTCTTCTTTTTTTTTTTTGATTGAAATCATGCATCTTTCTTTATTTGCTTTGATCGTGTCAATGGTACTACATTTCCTTTTTTGCCCTTCAGGTTAGGGGTTCTATCCCCACCAATGGCCTTTTCACTCTTCACGAGTCTCTATTGTGATAAATTTAAGTTATCAATTGATAAAAAAATCCATTTTTTCAATGAAAGTAAAATAAAAATATGCATGTTTCTTTACGTCGTGCCTAGTGGTACTACATTTCATTTTTCCTTTTTTGCCCTTCAGGTGAATGTTGCATATCGGTCTGGTATTGTTTTCTCACTCATTGATGATAGAATGGGATCTTATCCTTCCCATTGTGTGGAAAGGTTCATGACTTTGGCCCTCAAGTGTTGCCAGGATGAGACGGATAACCGCCCTTCAATGTCAGAAGTAGTCCGGGAACTTGAAAATATATGGCACTTGATGCCGGAATCTGACACTAAAAAGGTCTCTGACTCGTTGAGTTTTGACCCTCAAGGGACTCTGTTTCTCGAAACTTGTTCATCCTCTACATCGAAGAACCCTTTTATCTCGGCGGCAGACGTTTCCAGTAGTGACCTTGTCAGTGGAGCCTTTCCTAATATTATACCTAGGTGAAGAAGATTTTACTATGATTTTTGTGTTGATATTAGAGGGGAATTTCATTTTTGTTCAGGCCATGTATTAGTTTGTAGGAAACCATATGTCAAAGGTCCATTTCTTTGTTGTGTGATTTGGATTTTATTCTTTTCACTACTGAGAAAATATAGAGTGTCATTTCTTAGCTTCTTCTGAATGAAATTAATGTACTCCTTCTGTCCCGCTTCAAAGAGCCCACTTTCCTTTTTGGGACGTCCCACTTCAGAGAGCCCATTCCATAAATGGAAATATGTGAACAGTGTTTCGGACATTTATACCCTCATAATGTTTATATATTTACAAAAAAATCATTCATTATACCCTTATAATGTTAACATATTTACAAAAAAACTATTCATTAACTTGCTATTCCTCTTACTCATTCTTTCTTCTATTAAATGTTTTTAACTTTTACATTTTTTTTTCCTCTAATCTTCTACCCACTTTCAATTCTTTATTCATTTTTAAAAAATTTCTTAAAAATCATGAAAAATTATTATGAGCTCTTTGAAGTGGGGTGGAGGGAATATCTTTTTGTTTGTTTTTTTTTTTTTAAATAAATAAAAATAAATAAAATCAAATTCCCTTTTTAATTTATTAATAAAAAGAGTGGATATTTATTTTGGAATGAAATAAATGAGTAAAGCCCATTGACCAAACCCATTTTAAACTCCAACATGTTATAGAAGGGCTAGTCTTCACGTTTTGCCCGCCTTAAGTCGGCCCATATTCAAATGACGCATCCCCTCACGTAAGCCCACACAGCCCACGCGGTACGCTTCCTCACCTACTCCCTTTATATTCGTCCGCCCCCCAATTAGGGTTTCCTCATACTTTTGCGAATTGAGCTGCAGTTGGGGAAAATCACATACATCTCGCCATGGGGAGAAGTAAGTCTTTCATTTTCCACCTCAATTAGGGTTTCCCGATTGCTAATATGTTTAATGAATTTATGTTATGAATTGAAATCTGCTAGTATATATGATTGAAAATGTGAATCTGTATGATGAATTTAGGGCAACAGATGTGGACTCTGTTCGTGATAAATTCTAATTCAAACTGATCTGCTGTTGTTTGATGTGTTTTGGGATTCGTCTAGGTTTAGATTGTTTTTAGTTATGCCACATGACGGATATAGCCATTTTCGTTTTAATTTTGATATGAAGAAAAGTTGTTTTTTGTATATTGTTTAGCGTTGGTTATTTAGCTGGGTGATGAGGTTTCATACAGCTAAGAGCATGTGGATTTAGAATTAGCCTTTATCAGTTTTTGTGTGCTTCATCTCTGCAATTTGGATGTTCATTGTTTGGATTTGAGATATATTTTGAAATTAAAAAATGTGATGTTTGGAGGTTATGCTGGGTTTAGGTTACATTCATTAACCTTTTTCTGTTGTGCTTCTTGACTTTTAATTGTCCCTGTTAGCAGTGGTTGGGTTGAAGTTTCCTCTTTGATACTATCACTAATGTTTTCATGTGATATGTTCCATTTAAAATTGTATTTATTTGGCTAATGAGTTGATTAGCTAGGGCGTTTAAGTTGAATTCCTCTTGAATACGGGTAAGTGTTAATGTGTTATCAGCCTTGATTGAATAAGTACTCAATTCTATAATACAAGGAATGTGTATTCCTTTTAGTTGTGTTGGATTAATGATATATCGCATTTCAGGTAGATACTTTTTGAATTTGTAGGTATATGTGCATGTAAGTGTTAATGTTTTAACATGTTTGTTTTCTACAAATAATAGAAGATAGTCAATGCGTTTTTTAATCTGCTCTTGCCTATTTTTATGAATTTTGTAAAACTTTCTCTTGGGTATCTTTGTACTTTCTCGAAATTCTTTTCTGATGTCTGGGATATTGAGCAGTGTTAATATAATTGTTTCAGGACCTGCTAGGTGTTACCGTCAGATAAAAAACAAGCCATACCCCAAGTCTAGATACTGCCGTGGTGTTCCTGATCCTAAAATCAGGATCTACGATGTTGGCATGAAGAAGAAGGGAGTTGATGAGTTCCCCTTCTGTGTGCATCTTGTCAGTTGGGAGAAGGAGAATGTCTCTAGTGAGGCACTGGAAGCTGCTCGAATTGCCTGTAACAAGTACATGACCAAGTTTGCAGGGAAGGATGCTTTCCACTTGAGGGTTAGGGTCCACCCATTCCATGTTCTTCGTATCAACAAGATGCTTTCATGTGCCGGAGCTGATAGGCTCCAGACAGGTATGAGGGGTGCTTTCGGCAAGCCTCAGGGTGTCTGTGCCCGCGTTAGCATTGGTCAGGTCCTTCTCTCAGTCCGCTGCAAGGACAATAACGGCCAGCACGCACAAGAGGCACTTCGTCGTGCAAAGTTCAAGTTCCCTGGACGCCAAAAGATTATTGTCAGCAGGAAGTGGTATGTATCTTAGATATCAGTATTTCCCCTAGGGTGGATTTTATTCTGTTCCTACGATTTTAAGCATTTGTTTGCTGACAACAGTAATCAAGAGTTATTAACATTGTGTAATTTATGATGTGGTTTTTTCAGGGGATTTACCAAGTTCAGTCGTACCGATTACCTGCAATGGAAGTCTGAAAACCGCATCATGCCTGATGGTGTTAATGCTAAGGTATGTATTCTTCATCCTAAATCTCTGCTTGTGTTAAAGTTTAGACCCCGCTGCTTACAACTAATTTTGTTGCTGCAGCTTCTTGGGTGCCATGGACGTCTAGCCCTCCGCCAACCTGGAAGAGCTTTCCTTGATGCTGTTGCTTAAGATTGTTGCTTTGACATCTAGATTTTAGTCATGTTACATGTGATCTTTGAGGTCCCAATACTCTTATTATCTTACTTTGTCAAGTAGAACCAAGTCTATCTCAGTTAATGAGATAATTTATTTTTGTTCCATTTGAAGTCTTTTTGTGCTTGATACAGAGACCTTTTAAATTTCGAATGTTATTGGTAGTTTTCTATGTCTGTCACTTCATATGGTGCTATTCTGTTTGCTTCCTTGGCATTGTCACGAGTAATATGGCCTTATTATTATGTTATCTTAACTGGTTTACCGGATGTTACAAAGGGGTGGTATTTGACCTTTTGAGCAAAAGGGGGTTTGGCAGTTTGGCTAGCTGGTTTGGGTTTAAACTGACCTATGCAGCGCTGCTTTGTGTAATGCACAACCTCAGGTTTGGCTTGCATAATTTCAGTTCGGTTTGATCCCGTGTGATGAAATTGTGCTCCAATTCAAAACTTTGTTTGCAGCTACACGATCTCAAGTCATTTGGTTCAGCCTGTAAGCTCAACAACCCCTGTGGCTTGTCTCACCTGAGTTTTATCTTCTAATGTTTCTTTTTGGTATTATTAGGTTTACTAGCATATTAGGATTTTTTGTGTGAAACCATTTTTTTAATTATTATACCATCCTACTATCTTGCATTAAAATTATGGTTCGAGTTAGATTTCAAATGTTAAAATCAGATCATTTTAGAACTAGTTGTCAGGGAACAGGAGTACTGTTAAAAGTCTTTTTCTGGACCATAAGACCAAACAACTGGCACCGCATAGCTTACCAGAGCCAAATATAAACTGCCCATCTTTCTATTCCCCCCCTCCCCCAAAAAAGAGATGTTATTTCAGCTTTCCCAGAAGGTTTCGGCTCCAACAGGCGGACCCCTCTTCAATCACAGGTCAGTTTTCATTTTACCACCAAACATTGTGAGCTTAATTCTCCAATATATTGAGCTTCTGTTTTCTGTTTGGTACCAACCAAGTTAAAATGCTCTCCGCCTCTACCAGGCACTTCGTTTTATCTCCATTCGCTTGTTAATGAGAAACAACTCCACATTTTCGTACCTTAGATTTTGTTGCCTGCCCTCCAACCTGACTGCTGCTTCTTATACACTATCCTCAGCATCATTGATTACTCTTAACACTTCTTGGATTTCGCATTCAGAGTCGTTTATGTGTCCTACTTGGTTCACAGTTGTAGGATTTTATTTCTGAAATCTTTCCACATGTAAGACTTGCCACTTAATTAAAAGTGGACATTCGTCTAAAGACAAATTTGTAGCAGCAGGGGGACACAAGCAATAGAGAATATTTTAACATAAGCAACCAAAAACACCAACTTTCATAAAATTCAAATGAATAACATGTAGCCAGCAGTCATGGTGGGGCTGCGGGTCAATACGAGAAAGTGGCAAAAAAGCTTATTTGTAGGCAAAACTAGAAAAAAGTATGTCCATTGTGCTAAATTGAGAGGCACTCTTCATCTTCTCTTTTATCCAAGTAAGAGAGATTACTTAAAGGCATATTGTGACTGCTAGTTTCAGTACCTATGTTCCATCTTCTCCTTATCCTTGAAGTTCTGAACATACCTGCCTTCACACAAATAAAATAAAAGCTAAAAAAATGCCAGGCAATAGTTGCTATAAACATCTTAGAGCAAGTCCAAGTCATATAACAATGCTTTGAAGCGTTAGGAAGAGACTTGAAATCGAGAATCTATTCCTTCATAGACACGAAGAAGAATATAGAATGTTCATAATTGTTTGTGGACATGGTTGTCATGATAATTGTTTGTTATAGTGCATTTCTGCTGCAGCACTTCATGCCTTTCAAACTGTGTTTTACTCTCGTAGCTACTTGTAATTGTAATTAAAGATGTGAATAATTTAAGGTTCTGGCCAAAAAAATATGTCCTCATTGACTTCTCTACTTCCCAACTTGGATCTAAAAGATTAATAAATTGTTTTACATATTCAACCCAAGAGAATGATTGCTAAATCAAATGATGTTGTGGGGGGTTCCAAACCATGTGATGTCTCTTGTGGCATTATATACTTTAGGCTTGTTTGTTTCAGCTGATGCTCTATTACTTAAAACAGATGCTGATTACTTATGGACTTGACTGAATACTGTTTGTTTTAGTTTGTCAGAAGCAACCTTTGAGCTTGATGTTTTCTTAAAAAGCTAAGGGATGCATAATTTATAGCCAAATACCAAATTGATGAATTTATCCATATGTTTGAAATGTAATCATCATCCCACAAAAGGAAGGCAATGTTTGGATATACAATTTTTTATTCTAGTTCGTGGTTATTTTTTTGGTTTTTCTTTCTCTTTTTTGGGACCACCTTTTCTCCTTCTATCTCCCACTTCTTAGTGAATCATTACAAAACCATAAAAAATAAAGAAAATTGTGCTCCCTTGCCTCTTGCTCTATGTTATTTACCCTTTATGTGCCAAAAGTGATAATAGTAAATATTTTGTCCAACTGCGGTTACATTGATTACTTGATAGTCAGTTTAAAATGCATTTATATGGAACTCTGATTAGTCATGACTGCTTGTCAATTAACGTTCAGTGGCAGCATTGCAGGCTATCAAGAATAGCTTCATTGACCGGAGCAGAAATTTTAAGAAATTGGAATCGTGGATACCCATGTTCATCAAATTGGACTGGTGTTTTGTGTTTCAATAGGACACTTCAAGATGGCTATCTGCATGTCAAAGCACTGTACGTTTCAGTCTTGATGTTCAGAGAACTACGATCCATCTGTCGATATTCCTCTTTTATATGCTTTTTTAGTATCATATTTTGGCAACATCATACTATGTCTTATTTGATATATGACTCGACAAACTCAAATGATAATTGTCCCCGTCAGCAATGCCCCCATCCGTATGAATTAGCTCCAGTATCTCCTGTATCTTGCTTCTGTGCTGCTCCTTTGCTTGTCGGCTATCGGTTGAAAAGCCCTGGGTTCGACGATTTTAACCCATATGTTGATTCATTCTATGAGTACTTATCCTCGGGGCTTAAGATTAATCGTTATCAGCTTGATCATAATTCAATTGAATGGCAGAAGGGCCCTCGGCTTAGCATGAACTTGAAGATATTTCCAGCCTATGTGGACAACAGCACATACACTTTCAATAAGAGTGAGCTCTTACGGATTATGAGTATGTTTGCAGGGTGGACAATTCCTGATAGCCGAATATTCGGACCTTACGAACTTATCAACTTCAACCTATCGGATCTTTATAAAGATGGTTTGTCTACTAAAACCCTCGTCTGCCATTTTCTGCATCAACATTTCAAAATTCTAGTAGTAACAGATATCTTGTGTTCTCCCTTACGAGAAAAGTTCTTTTCTTCCTGTATTACTTGAAAGTTCGAATTTCATATTCTTTCCATCCCGTTGACATAGTCTCACTTGCTATTTTTGTTTACCCCCCCCCCCCCTCCAATGTCTCGTTTCTGTAATTTTAACAAATAAACCTTCAACATTTTTCAAGTTTATATCAAACATATAGAAGCACAATTACAATATTTTAAAATTGACTTGCCGAATGGGACTATTTTTGTGACTGATGGATTTTTTATTTATTTTTAGGTAATATTACAAATTAAGTGTTCTTATATAATTACAATTCTGATCAGTTTGGGCTCTTAATTATTTCCCCACGTTGCAGTGATTCCTGTCTCCTCACCATCATCTGGTTTAAGCAAGGGTGCAGTAGCAGGCATTGTAGTAGGGGCAGTTGCAAGTGCGGTTGCACTATCCGCAGCTGTGACACTTATCATTTTAAGGTTGCATGCCAGGAAATGCCTGGAAATTTCAAAAAGGCATAAATGTAAGTGACTAATGCTTTATTGGTAAACTTGTATATTTATAACAAGCAGTAAAAATTCATTTATAGGGAAAAGGGTGACTCTGCTGCTGTCTTATGTAATGATGGGCACACTGTATTATGTGCAGCTTCGAGGGTGTCTATGAAAATTGATGGAGTGAAAAGCTTCACTTGTGAAGAAATGAAACGAGCAACAAACAATTTCGATATTTCTAGCCAAGTTGGACAGGGTGGGTACGGAAAGGTATATCAAGGTATCCTTGCTGATGGGACAGCAGTCGCCATTAAACGAGCTCAGGAGGGGTCACTGCAAGGTGAAAAGGAGTTTCTTACAGAAATAGAATTATTGTCAAGGTTGCATCATCGAAATTTGGTGTCTTTGCTTGGATATTGTGATGAAGATGGTGAACAGATGTTAGTTTACGAGTTCATGCCCAACGGCACTCTGAGGGATCACCTATCTGGTATATTCTTTTTTTTTTCACAACGGGTAGATGCCGCTGCCCACCACTGACGTTTGAATAATTCTCACTACCACCCCGAAGTTTGGTTTCGTCCCACTTTTCCCCTCTTGTCAATTTTATGTAAGCTAAAGGACTATTTTAACCCTTAAGTTTTGATATAATTTGGACTTTGCATTGATGAGTAAATAGTCATTTAACTTGCATATACTCCCTCCGTCCCAAAATGTTTCCCATTTGACTTTTTTGTTGAACTTTGACCACAAATTTATGAGAGATTAATCATGTTCATGAAATTCTAAAAGTTGTTGTTGATAATATTATTAATGGTGAATCAATAGGAATTTTTAGAATTTCATGAACATAATTAAATTGTCATATATTTGTGGTCAAAGTTCAACAAAAAGTCAAATGGGACAAACATTTTGGAACGAAGGGAGTAATTGACAAAGGGGGAAAGTCAGACGAAACCAAACCTTAGGGGACAGTGAAACTTGTCCGAACTGTAGGGGTAGGCAATGGAATTAACCCCTTTCACAACTCATTTTTAGTATATTATCTGTAATGAGTTATCACCTGCAGCTCTAATTGGATCTAATCTTTGACTTGTATGGTTGTGTTTGATAATCTGCTTGAGGGTTTTTAAATGTCTAGCTTTCCTATGGTTTTGCAGCAAAGTCAAAAGAGCCTCTGAGTTTTGCTAGGAAATTGAAACTTACTTTGGCTTCAGCCAAGGGTATTCTGTAGTTACATACAGAAGCCGACCCTCCAATATTTCATAGAGATATCAAGGCCAGTAACATATTATTGGACTCTCGATTTACTGCAAAGGTTGCTGATTTTGGACTTTCTATACTTGCTCCAGTTCCCGATATTGAAGGAATGTTACCTGGTCATGTTTGTACCATTGTCAAGGGGACTCCGGTAAGCACAAAATTTGTGTGAATCTCACATATGTAACATTAAAACTTGACCAGAAGGTCAAATAATACTCCCTCCGTCCCAAAATAATTGTACAATTTTGACTTTGGGGAATATTTAAGAAAGTTGAGATTTAAACATTTTTAGTAGCTTAAGTACATAAAAACCCTTAATGATCTCACCATATTACATCATGAGTGTAAGTGTGAATAAGAATTTGTTATTTGATGATGGATGATTTAGTAACTTCCCTCAAAAATAGACGTTTATTTTGGAACAGAGGGAGTAGAGTTTTCAACATTTTTATGCTTCTAATGAAATTTATACTCATGAATGGTGTTTTATTTAGCAAAGCTTGGTATTTCCAAGTCATATCTTATTGAAGAACATCTACCATTGAACTATCATTCTATCAATAGTTATAATCATGTATATAGTTTATTTTACGCAATGAGAGTTATAAATCAGATGTAAATTCTGAATACTTGAAGCACTTCATTGCAGGGTTACCTTGATCCCGAGTATTTCCTAACGTTTAAGCTGACGGACAAAAGTGATGTTTATAGTCTTGGTGTCGTATTTCTTGAGATCTTGACAGGAATGCAACCAATCACTCACGGAAAAAACATTGTCCGAGAGGTACTACCTACCCCAGTGCCAGTTCTTCTTCTTCTTTTTTTTTTTGATTGAAATCATGCATCTTTCTTTATTTGCTTTGATCGTGTCAATGGTACTACATTTCCTTTTTTGCCCTTCAGGTTAGGGGCTCTATCCCCACCAATGGCCTTTTCACTCTTCACGAGTCTCTATTGTGATAAATTTAAGTTATCAATTGATAAAAATCCATTTTTTCAATGAAAGTAAAATAAAAATATGCATGTTTCTTTACGTCGTGCCTAGTGGTACTACATTTCATTTTTCCTTTTTTGCCCTTCAGGTGAATGTTGCATATCGGTCTGGTATTGTTTTCTCACTCATTGATGATAGAATGGGATCTTATCCTTCCCATTGTGTGGAAAGGTTCATGACTTTGGCCCTCAAGTGTTGCCAGGATGAGACGGATAACCGCCCTTCAATGGCAGAAGTAGTCCGGGAACTTGAAAATATATGGCACTTGATGCCGGAATCTGACACTAAAAAGGTCTTTTGACTCGTTGAGTTTTGACCCTCAAAGGGCTCTGTTTCTCGAAACTTCTTCATCCTCTACATCGAAGAACCCTTTTTTTATCTCGGCAGACATTTCCAGCAGTGACCTTGTCAGTGGAGCCTTTCCTAATATTATACCTAGGTGAAGAAAATTTCACTATGATTTTTGTGTTGATATTAGAGGGTAATTTCATTTTTGTTCAGGCCATGGATTCATTAGACCCTGCTGCTTACAACTAATTTTATTGCTGCAGCTTCTTGGGTGCCATGGACGTCTAGCCCTCCGCCAACCTGGAAGAGCTTTCCTTGATGCTGTTGCTTAAGATTGTTGCTTTGATATCTAGATTTTAGTCATGTTACATGTGATCTTTGAGGTCCCAATACTCTTATTCTCTTACTTGTCAAGTAGAACCAAGTCTGTCTCAGTTAATGAGATAATTTATTTTTGTTCCATTTTGGTTGAAGTGTTTTTGTGCTTGATACGATACCTTTTAAATTTTGAATGTTATTGGTTGTTTTCTATGTCTGTCACTTCAAATGGCGGTATTCTGTTTGCTTCCTTGGCATTGTCATGAGTAATAAAGCCTTATTATTGTGATCTTAACTGGTTTACCAGATGATGTTACAAAGTGGTGGCATTTGACCTTTTGAGCAAAAGGGGGTTTGGCAGTTTGGCTAGCTGGTTTGGGCTTAAACTGACCTATGATAGCAGCGCTGCTTTTGTAATGCACAACCCTCAGGTTTGGCTTGCATAATTTCAGTTCGGTTTGATCCCGTGTGATGAAAATGTGCTCCAATGCAAAACCTTGTTTGCAGCTGCACGATCTTGAGTCATTTGGTTCAGCCTGTAAGCTCAACAACCCCTTTGGCTTGTCTCACCCGAGTTTTATTTTCTAATGTTTCTTTTTGGTATTATTAGGTTTACTAGCATATTAGGATTTTTTGTGTGAATTCATTTTTAAATGATTATACCATCCTACTATCTTGCATTAAAATTATGGTTTCAGACAGAACTCAAATGTTAAAATCAGATCATTTTAGAACTAGTCGTCAGGGAACAAGAGGAGTACTGTTAAAAGTCCTTTTCTGGACCATAAGACCAAACAACTGGCACCGCATAGCTTACCAGAGCCAAAAAAAAAAAAAAAAAAAAAAACAGTAAAGAGATGTTATTTCAGCTTTCCCAGAAGGTTTCGGCTCCAACAGCTGGACCCCTCTTCCATCACAGGTCAGTTTTCATTTAACCACCAAACATTGTGAATACTCCAATATATTGAGCTTCTGATTTCTGTTTGGTATCAACCAAGTTAAAATGCTCTCCGCCTCTACCAGGCACTTCGTTTCATCTCCATTCGCTTGTTAATGAGAAACAACTCCACATTTTCGTACCTTAGATTTTGTTGCCTGCCCTCCAACCTGACTGCTGCTTCTTATACACTATCCGCAGCATCATTGATTACTCTTTACACTTCTTGGATTTTGCATTCAGAGTCGTCTACTTGGTTCACAGTTGTAGGATTTTATTTCTGAAATCTTTCCGCATGTAAGACTTGCCATTTAATTAAAAGTGAACATTCGTCTAAAGACAAATTTGTAGCAGGGGGACACAAGAAATAGAGAATATTTTAGCATAAGCAACCAAAAACACCAACTTTCATAAAATTCAAATGAATAACATGTAGCCAGCAGTCATGGTGGGGCTGCGGTCAATACGAGAAAGTAGCAAAAGCTTATTTGTAGGCAAAACTAGAAAAAGTATGTCCATTGTGCTAAATTGAGAGCCACTCTTCAGTCTTCATCTTCTCTTTTATCCAAGTAAAGAGAGATTACTTAAAGGCATATTGTGACTGCTAGTTTCAGTACCTATGTTCCATCTTCTCCTTCTCCTTGAAGTTCTGAACATACCTGCATTCACACAAATAAAAGAAAAGCTAAAAAAAAATGCCAGGCAATAGTTTCTATAAACATCTTAGAGCAAGTCCAAGTCATATAACAATGCTTTGAAGCATTAGGAAGAGACTTGAAATCGAGAATCTATTCCTTCATAGACACGAAGAAGTATATAGAATGTTCATAAACAATCACAGCTTCCTATTGGTGCCAATCCAACCTCAACCGGTGCATGCGATTCGGAAAAGATAAGTTTTAAAAAGAAGATTGGTCAAATTGACAATAATATTTTTGTAAAACTTCTAGGCCCCTACTGCCTGTGTTCAAAAAATTGGTGACAAACACCAAGAAAAATACTGAACAAGGAACCATGTAAACTCAACCTTTGCTAAATGTACACAATTAATTTCGGATGATATCTTCGAAGCAAAAATCCTACATTCCATCAGACCCCCAACTCCTTCCATGTCCTTCCCTATCTTCAATCCAACAAATTCTTTTAACAGGTTTGAGTCAAATAGCAATGACAGAAGCACTTGGCTGGTATTTCACAATCAGATCCTATAACTTCCGAGATAAAAAGCAGAACAAGCTATCACTTGAAGCCCAATCCTATTCCTATTTCCCATGCTGCACAAGTTTGGAGTTTGGACCCACACTAGTGAAAGAGATTTGGAAGAGAAAAGGTATTTAGAGAGCTACTAACTAACTCAAGATGAAGTTGACATTTTAAGCGAATTCCAGGAAGTCATCATAGAATCTCCTGCATTTAATATATTTCAGGTTAACCATTAAACTTAATTCTCAGGAAAAAGGACCAAGAACTAAGAATGTTCAGCAACGTTAAACTTCCTAGACAGTTTATAGCGTAAACTCCAAATGCATTCCTCTTAAATTATTTTCATGGTAACTCGAGTCTTTTTTAATTCAAGTTAAAACAGAGTAGGTAGTAAAATTCTTGCCACAATCCCAAGTTTTACAGGCATGTGATTGTTCATTTGGACTAAAAAGAGCGATTATACAGCTCTAGCTCAGCTGGTCACTCATTTCTTACGCAGGAGTGTTCAAATGACCAATCCTTGCAAGACTAAAGTAGTTCTAGCATATTTTAGGCACTCGATATAATAGATATATAATGGAACCACACTACTTTCCTTTAGCAAACTAGTTCCCCTGATTGAATGGAAAGAGGACTTCCCCTTTACTGGATTTGGCCATTGAGAACCCATCATTAGCCAAACAATTGTATTTGGTCCTACCATAGTGCTTAGTGAAAATGAGAGTTAACCAGGGGTTCCTACATATCAATGACATTAGACCTTTAGTTCCCCTGATTGAATGGAAAGAGGACTTCCCCTTTACTGGATTTGGCCATTGAGAACCCATCATTACCCAAACAATTGTATTTGGTCCTACCATAGTGCTTAGTGAAAATGAGAGTTAACCAGGGGTTCCTACTTATCAATGACATTAGACCTTTAAAAATATTAATGCATTGACAATGAAGCTTGATTACAGGTTATGGCACTAACCATTTCATAAAATGTAGGTGAACTGGGGTCTACATATGTTCTTGCAAATTGCATGTTGATATATCTTCTCAACATTCTAGGTGAAAATACTCTTGATCACATCCTACACTCTTTCCCAATCAAATTCACAAATATGATTTTCTCATTAGCTCAATCGGACAAGACGTTAACTGAATTAGTTAGGTAAAACTCGAAACACAAAACTTCCTGCATCTAAATATGAAAACATAAATATGACAGCAGATGGTGGCCTACGTAATTAAAGCATGATATTTCACCTACAGCAGAAAGTCCATATTTGACATCAATAATCATCCAGTCAAATGAGCACGAAATGTCTTCGCACAAATTTCACTAAAAAGCCTATGGAACCTTAACCGGTACTTTATACATATGCATAACAAATCAATCAATTATAAGTAAATGCAAACCAACAGCTAATTATTTTGCATCAAATTTGGTTCATATTCTGATTCTCTTTGTCAACCATCCAAAAATAATAAAATTGACCACAAATTACGATTGCATACAGCTATGATAAATTGATACACGAAAATACGAGTCAATTTCGAATACGGAGCAACAAAATTAGATCTAAAAATAAGGCAACAATACAAATCAATATAAAACTTTATGAGAGAATTAGGCAGTGGATTACGTGTGGACGCCGATAAGAGGGCCAAGAAGGAGGGTGGCGCTGATCCAGTTATCAGTAATCTTGTGTGAGATCTTTCCTGGCAGATCCTTCCAGAGACCAGGCATCACCTTCTGCTGGAACGGCGATAGAGCGTAGACCACAGCCCTCATCTTCACCGGGATCTTCCCCATCTGTCCTCACGCGAGCTTTGTTTACCTGAACTGCTTGATCGGGAAATCTCTTCGGACTAGGGTTACCCAATTGCGAAATTGGCAGAATGAATAGCGAGGCAATTTTGACTTGGGAATGGGGAAGAGTTTCATTCGTTTCTGGGCTATTGGGCTCAGAAAGTCTGAATCATCAAGGCCCATTTAAATTGTGGGCTACTTATCCTTCCATTTGTTTACAACTTTTAATTTATTACTATAATTTTAAATTTATTTACTCCACGTGTCCTTAAATAAATTTAAGTAAATAACTATTTTTAGGTGATTCATTCCAAATTTGTAATTACTAACATCTCAAAAAAATGTACTCCCTCCATCCCGGACCAAGAGTCCTGGGGAGAATTTCACGCTTCTTAAAAAAATTTTTTAAAATGGGTAGAAAATTTTAGGAGAGAGAATATAAAAGTTAAATGTGTGGTAGGGAATAGGAGAGAGAATATAAAAGTTAAATGTGTGGTAGGAAATAGGAGAGAGAATATAAAAGTTAAAAATATTTAATAGGAGAGAGAATGAGTGGGAGGAATAGTAATGGTTTTTTTGTAAATAAATGGAGATGATAAGTGTATAAATATATGAAAAACTTTCCATTTAAGGAAAGGGACTCTTGGTCTGGGACGGACCAAAAGGAAAAGTAGGACTCTTGGTCTGGGACGGAGGTAGTAATATACTCCCTCCGTCCCTAAAAGATTGTCTCATTTGTCATTTTGACTTGTCCCAAAAAGTATGTTCCATTTCTAAACTTAGGCATGAATGTTAGTGCAAATCTATTAAGGTACAAGAAGGTGAAGCTCTTTCTTAATAATTGCAAAATGTACAACAGGACAATTTTTTAAGGACGGAGGGAGTATTTCCCTTTGTTACCAACGCCACCATTCTCTCAATTTTGATCTGTTACTCACCGATCCGGATGACTCAACTCAACTCGTTTAAGTTAGCGGGTTAAATCCGATTACCCGAGGCAACCCGTTAATCTTAATGAATCGAACCGTTTCAACATGTTTAACTCGTGAACACAAATAGACAAAATCAACAAATTTAAGGCACCCGGCCCGTAAAATAAATGGGTTAACCCGTCTCAACCCGCCAAAACTGACTCATTTCAAACCAATCAATTTGAATAGTTAACTTAAACAGGTGTTTCACTCGTGAACACAAATAGTTAGAAGTAATAAATTTAAGGCATAAGTAATAAATTTGAGAATTTGTCCCATAAGTTCCTTTTGGAACAAATCACTTCCCACTAAGTTCCTCATTGTATTAAAATGCCCCATAAGTTCTCATATTGTATTATGTATAATACAACATTTATTTATGCAGTAGTTTAAAATCATAATACTGCATCCGCACCACCGCCTCCGCCACAACCCAGTTCGGCAATTTTGGCTGGAATTCGGCCGCCAATCGCCGGAATCCGGTCGCCGGTCCATGGGCTTCAGACTCCGGTCACCGGCGGCCGCCGGAATGCAGTATTATGGCCTTAATTGATGTTGTATTTTCGAAACATAATACATACAACATGGGGAAGGAACTTATCGAGCATTATGAAACTTTTTTAGAACTTATCGGGTCGGGGATAGTCCCAATAAATTTCAGCAATTGAATGAATGGTGGCTTATTGCCTTTTGATTGTTTAGGAACCTTGATGCAAAAGGTATATTGCACCTGCCACTTGTGTTAGGCTTCAAAACATACAAGACAACTCCAACAAACTTGTGACCTTTGACACAACACATGGCTAATATGGCTAATATGTGCCTGCAATACCATCTTGCTCCTGCGCCCTCTCTTAAAACCATAAACTCATGTCAAGTCAAAACAAAAAATATGTATGATGCATAAAAATGGTAATCTTCAACAAAATTAACTTCCACAAGTACCATTTCCGCTCTTAGCGTTACACTGTGAATAAATTTCCCCACGCTATTTATTTATAATAATTTCGAATAACAAATAAATCCAATAATAATTCCGCGTTAACAATAATAGCAAGCACCTACAGTCACAAAAACGCTACAACAATCTGTCTCCGCTCCACATTCCTTCTTCCCTTTGTACCCCTTGACCGAAAAGACTTTTGCGCTCAAAGCTCACAGCACTTATCAGCCATATCATCATTTCCACTCACTCCACGAACCTGATCATAACACAGAAGGGTACAACCACTACTTGCACGCGGCTTCCCAAACAAAGTGTCCAATGAGAAATATAATAGAATAGAGTTTGTTACTACCAGGCAGTTTTGGCACGCTTCATTCCACTTGAACCAAAAGGAGAGACACTACCTCTAGGTTGAGGACTTTCTTCTCTAAAATTGGAATTTAGCAGAGCAAGCTCTCTTAACTGCTGCCTCTTGTATAGATCTTGCGACTCATCCTGAGGTAGAATATATGTATCACAAGATTATTGCATAGCCAGGAAATTTGAAGAAAAGAAAAAAGAAAAGAGAGCAGGCGATCGACAGGAAAATCTGCAACCAAATTTACTAATCCATTGTTTAGTGTTCCTATGTTCAAGTCGAGATTTCAGTTATATATCTTCAAGTAAACATGAACATATCAAACTGTGTGAAGTGTAGGATGGAGAGAGACAATTAATAAGGGTAACGTTGGTACTATAAGTTTGAGTAATATTTGCTTTTCTTAGAACTGGTGAAAAGTAAAAAAAAAAACACATCTATTTAGGACCCAAGAGAGTTTTTTTTAACATAGATTTGTTCAAGTCAAAGGTAAGAATAGTCAATAGTTAGAAGGTAAGTGCTAGGAATCTCAACTTGCCATCCAATCTAAATCACAAGAAGTTATTACATGGGCATAGTTGCATCCAGTGGCGGATCTAGAAATTTTAACGAGGGGGGTCAAATTTGAAGTAACAGAAAAAATTGAAAATCACACTATTGAAAACCTAAAACTTTAATACTCCCTCCGTCCCTAAATGTTTGTCCCATTTGACTTTTCAAACATTTTAATTTAGTGATTTTGAAGCTTTAATTTTGGTTATTTTTACGAACGCTTTGAAAATTATTGATAATATACACCGCCGTTATGTAATACTCCGTCCCTAAATGTTACAAGTTTTGAAAATTTAGTGATTTTGAAGCTTTAATTTTGGAAATGAGACTAACTTTTTGGGACAAAGGAAAAGGGGAAATGGGACAAACACTTAGGGAAGGAGGGAGTACATACTTATAATAGCCTATTTTCCATGGTCATAATTCAATAGCAATAATAATAATAAGAACATTCATATAAAGTTAATATTTCATTACCTCAACCGCGACAAATAATTAAAACTCAATTTAATTAGGCAGGCGGTCCAAACAAATGCTACCATAATATATAAATTGGCTATCGTCCATTAAATTATAATAATAGTAATTAAGGAGAATTATAGTTTAAAGTTTCTAACATTTAGGACATGTGATTTTTAAGTAAATATAGAGTTAGAAGTAATCGAGCAGAGCAGTGTGATATTTTCAAATCTCTAAGTATTGACTTTGAGTTTTTTATTTGCAAACTAATACAATAAAGGTATTTTTATTTTATTTTTAAATATGGGTTAAAACGTTTATACTTCTTCCTCCATACCAGAACGAATGTGTATGCTTTTATTTGAGGACATTCTAATATATATTTTTTAATAAATTTTAATGATGAAAATGTATAAATATTTTACTATCCAGTTTTTAAAATTTTAGTTTGTATGTATATAACGAAATGTGAATTTTTGGTAAAAGAAATTTATTTAGGGACTAATACCTCCGTCAGAAAATGAATGTCCAATTTTGTTCTTTATGAAAAATAGAATTGGACATTCATCTTGGACGAAGAGATTGAGAGTAAGTTCTTTTGAAAAATAGACATTTAATTTGGAAAAAAAAATAGAAATATTCATTTAGGGATAGAGAAAATAAAAAACATACACACTTTTTTGAGGGGGGTCATATCATAAAAATTTAGGGGGGTCAAATGAGAATAATGATAGAATTATCCAAAAAGTTAAAGGGCCAAAATGGAATGAATGGGAAAGTGAGGGGGTCAAGTGACCCCTCTCAGCCTAAGGTAGATCCGCATCATATCACCAAGGTTGTGTGATGCGCCAATCTGATACCAACACTTTGATTGGTGGTTCAGAAATATTCATTCAAGCCCTACTCCTGTAGTTCTAAGATAGTCATATTGTTTTATTGGATTAACTTTCCACGTGTTTATATGTAAGTAGATGTCTTGACATAATAAACATCAACAATAAGATACAGTGTGACAATCCCACTGAATAGTTTCTCCCAAGTGACAAATCACGTAATTGGTTAATTTGTGACCCCAAAGTTAAGTGATGTTACGTTTAGTATTTAGATAATCATATGCTTTGATAAATTGAGGAAAAGTAGGCAAAATATGTTACTATTGCCAACATTACTCTGGAAAAAAAAAAACCAACAAAAATATTTAGAGTTGCAGCTTCAGTAATTTTGTAAAGACAAGTAAATTAATCAAGTTTTAAAAGTTGAAAACTGGATATCTTGTGGAGAGTAGGAAGCATATTGCTCGTTGAACCCATATTTTATGTTTGAACAAGGGCTCATTCATATAGAGAAAAGACTAAATAAATAATACTCAAAAATATAGAAAACTAATAAGGGAGATCGATAAAGTAAATACCACAGGTTTGAGCAGTTCCTCAATTATTTCTTGTGCTTGTCTCAACCTTACATCAACAACATTGACAGGTAATTCTGCCTCAATCAAGATGTGTAAAGGTTCATTCAGATGCTCATACCCTGGTCTTCCCCTTAGAGTTTCCTCCTTCAAAAGTAAGATGCACCATATTATATAAAATCTAGAAATCAAAATAAATAAATAAATATAATAATTCAAAGTTTATCGTAATTGAGCAATTCAATTTATTACACTCAAATGGTTAGATTAATCATACCTTGTCAGGGTCTTTAATTGAACCCTTTCCTCTTATAAAAACACGGCATCCCGTAGACGCTTCAACTCGCTTCAGGGAATTCCCTCTAGGACCTAGAAGCCTGCCAACAAAATTGAACTGTTGCCCAGAAGAAACATAATTAAGGATCAAGAGGGTAATATAGTTTTTAGAAATTAGAATCTCCTAAACCATAACTTACATTGGGAAAGCTATCAACTGGTATATCCAAGCGCATTACTCTCTTTGCGAGATAGGAACTTGGGCTCCCAGGTACTGCCTGCCAGTCGACTGCCAAATTTTGTGGCCCGTTTAACCTCTGTTACATAGTAGACCTCACGCCTTAATACTCTTATAATAGTCAAATAAAAGAAATAGAACTGGAGGGAATACAGTTTTCTTGAAGAGATTGAGTCAAAACAATGAAAAAGAAGTTCAGTGAACAGAAGGAACAATATCAAAATTCAGGTGCGGAGAAATCATTATCCCTCCGCTCCGAAAAGATGGTCTCACTTAGTGGGAAATTTTATTGAGCTTTGATAACTAATTTACATTAATTATCCTATGAAAGTTTAAAATGGTTATTGGTAGTATTTATAATGGTGTATCAATAACAGGTTTTAGAATTTTATTGGAATATTTTTTTCCTATATCTTTTGTCAACGTTCAATCAAATTGACTACAAAAAAGTGGGACTATGACGGAGGGAGTATATCCCAATAATTAGGGGGGTCAAGTGACCCCCATCTCTTAAGGGTGGCTTTGTCACTGGTAAGACATGAAGAAGAAGAGTTCATAATACTAGTCATGCTCCATGACGTAGCTTATGATAAGCTTATGCTTTTGGACCCGATCTCTGATGGTTGAATTAAAATATGCTTTATGGAACAGAAGATTATATTAATCCTGAGTCTCAGAAAGTTCATTGCAAAGTATAGCATATGTTCATAGCGATTCAAAAAAAAGGTTGGATTCACGACTCGGCCTCATGTCGAGATTCTTTAAGAATCCAAATGCCTGTCTCTCAAAGGAAGAGAGACTGATGCTGATCATTTTTTACTAACACAAAAGAAGGGTCAACTCAAGTCATAAGAGTGCATATAGGTACATACTCAATTACAAAGACACATTTTACATAATGCGTATGAAGGTCAGTGGTGTATTTGTGTTACATAGTATAATAAAATCTCCTTAATTCAAAAGGAGAAATAAGTCCATTAGTTGATACCACCTCTGTACTAAAATGAATGACCCAAAAAATTAAATTTGCTCTTAAACAAGAGCAAATTTGAAATTCTTTGGTCATTCATTTAGTATGGATGCAGTATCATTTTAGATTTGTGGTAAAATGGAGGAAGTGCATTTGTGTTTGACATACAATATGAAGTACTCCCTCAGTCCACCCGAAAAGGCATAAAATGGATATTGCACGAGAATTAAAGAGAGTGTACATTGTATAGTAAGCGTTGTGAGTATGAAAAATGAGATAGAGAAGAATATGTGGTGTAGGAAATAGTAGCCGGATAGTTATTGTGAGCAAGACAAGTGGGGTCCATGAATAAAGGAATGTTAAAAAGTTTCCATTTTGAGAGTATGCCTTTTTAAATGGAACACCCAAAATAGAATTTTGTGCCTTTTCGAGTAGGACGGAGGGAGTATGTCACAATACATTGCCAGCAGACTAAAGCCATGTCTTACACTCCCTCCGTCCATTCAAACAGTACTCTTTTGACCTTTTTTGGGTCAAAGTGATTAAAAATTGACTGAAAATTATATAAACATGTACTTGGTTTAACAAAATTATGAAAAGATGAACTTGTAGTAATTTGTATGCAGGTCGTTTGTATTCAGAACATTAACGTCTAAAAACATAACAAACAAATGCATACCAAATTATTTATTTAAATTTATATATCAAAATCAACACCAACACCATAAGGGAAAAGGGACCCTTCAAGTAGAACAGAGGGAGTGTAGAACGCAACCAGAGCTGATGAGAACTAAATGAACTAATTTCACCTGCTAAAATACAAGTAGAAACTACGCTATCAAATAACCAGGCACTAAAGAGGGACAAACCAAACCAATGATGGTCATTGGGTCACATTATCATAACCCAGAAGCAGGCTTCACACACTGCCATAGCATTACATGGATTGTGTATGTAAAATATGATCATATGAACAGCTTGTGGAACAAGAAAACTGAGCTAAGGAATACTCCCTCCGTCCCAAAATAAACGTTGCAACTTGACCTTTTGGCCAACTTGATCGAACTTTGACCAACATTTTATGAAAAATAATTAATCTTCATGAAATTTTAAAAAAGTTATTGATAGTATTTTCATTGGTGTATCAATAACCATTTTTAGAATAATATGAAGATAATTACATTTTCATTATTTTTTGGTGAAAGTTCAATCAAATTGACCCAAAGAGTCAAGGTGCAACATTAATTTTGGGACAGTGGGATAAATACTTAAGAACTGCAGGCAGAGTAATGCATTTGAACAAAAACACACCTCATGTTGAAGACCATTCCAGCCATTAGAATTCCAGCGACCAAGACCTTTTGCAGCAACATCAGGCATGATGTCTAAAGAATTCATTGGACTCGGGCTTCCACGTTGAAGTCTGTCATAGTCATTGAACCCTTGGTTGGGTATCATACTAGAAACCCTTAATATCTCTGTCAAACATTAGTTTGTATATGTAAGTCACTAAAAAACATTGGACAACTTTTTTGCATAAAGAAAGGTAGACTATATACTCCCTCCATCCCAGAAAGTTTTTTTGGTTGTAAACTTGAATCAATCTTCCTTTGAGCAATAATTTAGGTTAGTTTTAATTATCCTAATGAAAATCTAAAACTTGTTATTGAAACACCATTATAAATACTACCAATAACAAGTTTTAGATTTTTATTAGGATAAATAAAAATAATCTAAATTATTGCTCAAAGTTGACTCGAGTTAACAATAAAAAAGTGGGACTAATTTTTCGGGATGGAGGGAGTATCAGTTTAAAATATGTGGATGCACAGGATATATGACGTCGAAAAGCAACACGGAACTGAAGAGTACATTGTTAAAATGCAAAGCAACTTGTAAAAAAAAAGTGTAGCTAGTAACAAAGCATTAAATCTAAAAAGTAAAAATAAAACAAGAGATGAGAATTAAAGTAGATGATTAACTGGACTGAAATTTCATCAGCTGAGTTACATTTCTATGCTTTGAGAAGAGATAGCCAACTATTTTGGTCGGCTAACATGAGCCGTCAAATGGAATTGTCAATGAAGACATGAGGAAAAAATGGAGAGATGCTATAAGAAAGTACATGACAGACAAGTCATGTTTTTAGGGCCATTTTTCTTTAACCGCTTTTAGAGAAAGTGATGCAAACTCCAATAAAATAACTTTGATCGCCACATGGGTAACTAATATATGGGCCTATACAAAGTACATGATTTTTGATATCTAGAAATTAGATTGGTTTGGGGACTGGTGGATTTCACTTGACCAGCCAATTGGCAGCTTAATGTTCAACAATCACTGATTGGCTTGGAGCTGGATAGACTCGTGAATTTACAGCGGTTTTATGAAAATCAAAACACATATGGCTCAAAAGCAGCCTCCAGTAACTATCAACAGAGAAATGTAATCTTGTACGACAAAAAAATTAAGCTGCATCTAATGTGAAAATGCAACTCCAATCGGGTATGTGCTTTTGCCAAAGTCAAGCTAGAATGATCAAAAAAAAAGTACACTTGAAAACCAATGAAGCAACTGCCAAGAATTATGGAGACCTAAACAGAATGGAATCAAAGCTAATACAAACAACAAGAAAAGTCACAATACAATGACCAAACAGAAATCAAATCAAACTCAACTCGACCAAACTCAATATTTGCCTCTAATTAATTAAAATTAAAATTAACTACATGAATCTATTTTCACCATTCAATTAGGTCAGGTGCAAGGTCATCAAACAACTAAACAACAAAACCCAGATCCAAATATGGATCAAAATCACAAACCTTGATAAAGAGGCGGCTGCAAATGGGGAGAACTTGCAGGAAAGGTCCAAGCTTTTGACGTTCAGCAAGTAACTCCATCAAGTATTGACTGAAAAAAGGCAAAAACAAACAAAAACAGCACCAAAAAAATTAAAAAAAAATCCATATAAACACAATCAAAAGGGTCTAAAACACAATCAAAACATGAAAAGATTGAATTTTTATTGGAAAAAGATTATGGGTTTCACCTATCAACATCTGGGTTGGTCCATATATGAGGAGAAGCAGCTCTAGCAGGGGAGAAATTCAAGTTTTGGCTGTATAAACTGGACATCACTTGAAGGTGTAGGTGTGTGTATTCAACTGCGCCGCATAGAAAGAGAAAGAATAGGTATAGGAGGAGAGACAGAGAGAGAGATTTTGATTTATATTACAGCTTTGAATAGTTTGTTTTTTGAGGAGTGAACCCTGATGAGGAGAAAAATCAAACAACAAAAAAATAAAATCAACTAAAATACAGTCATCCTTCTAGTCACAAACCGGATTTAGATTTATTTTCCTTTTATCTGTACACCTCAAACTAAACTATCCAAAATGATAAAAAAAAAAAAAAAAAATTATTCATTCCAATCATTTTTTTTCTTGCGTTACTTTTATACTCATAAAATCAATCAATTTAATATTCATTACACTCATTTTCTTCTACTTTACTTTTTATATCGCATCATCTCTCTCATACCTCATTTTTTCTTAATCGTGTTAAAAAAGTTAGTCCAAATTTTGGTGAGATAAAAGGAGTATTTTTTTTATTATTTTTTTTTTTTTTTTTGGGAGTGAGTGGCAAAATGAGGGGTTTAAAAACTTAAAATAGGTGTGTAGGGTAGATGGGTGTATAAAAGGGGTTTTACAGATTTTTACAGTCTGTATGTGTGTGTGAAAGGAAAAGGGGCTTAGATTGATACTTGATGATGCAAACAGTAGGTGACGGGGACTGTGGTGATGAATGATTTATTTGGTCAGTCGACAACCACGTAGAATTGAGAAACTTGAGGAAGGCAGAAGAGTCGTTGCATATGTTTCTACATAATCGCAGTCGGATTGCATAGAAGCCCCATTTATTTATTTCGATCTCGATGATTTATATCAAAAATATTTTAAATATATTGCTCAGTTCTCGACGTTTTATTTAACTCGTGCGTAATCTCGATTATTAATGTGGCCAACTTTAGCTCGGTCCCACAAGCTGGTAAAACATACTTACAATTCATATTTTAAATTTAATGAATCAACAATTCTTATTGCTCCCTCTAACCCATAAATAGTGTCTTATTTTGATTGAATTTTGATGGAAAAAAAAATAAATTTAGTTATCTTCATAAAAAAAAATTATAAGTTATAGTTGATGAAAATTTAGTTATCTACAGTTTAGCTCCATGTTAGATCATGATAATAATTTTAATTATATAATTAATATAATTAAGAATTGGTATATTTTCATGTTAAATCATTAAAACAAATTCCTATAAAAAATGGAATTTCCAAAAAGTACAATCATTTAAAGCTACATGTCATCAATAATAAGTTTAAATGTCATATGGGAGTCTGACTCAAAATAAATACTCCCTCCGCCCCGCTAAGTTCCGCACTAACACTGTTTGCGCAGAAATTAAGAAATATGATATTTTAATAAAATGTTGTGAGTGTAAAAGAATGAGTGGAGAGAGAATGAGTGGAGGGTGTAATAAATTATAATGGTGTTGTGAGTATTAAAATAATGTAGGAGAGAGAATGAGTGGGGTTGGGTGAATATTTTATTAATATAAAGTTTCCTTTTTGGGAGTGTGCGGATATTAGCGGGACGCCCAAAAAGAAAAGTGTGCGAATATTAGCGGGACGGAGGGAGTATTTATTTTAATTTTATGATTTTTTTTGTCTGATAATCCAATTTTACTCCAAAAGTATACTCCCTCCGCCCCCGTTAAGTGGATATCAAAAATTTGGACACACAGATTAAGTAAAAGTAAGAGAAATAAAAAATGGAAGAAAATATTAAGAGTATGAAAAATTAAATAGGAGAGAGAATGAGTTGGAGAAATAGTGATTTGATTGGTGTTGTGAGTGTAAAAGTAAAATAGGAGAGAGAATGAGTGGGAAAAATAGTAAAGATTTCCTTCCATTTTGGACAGTCTCCATTGGGCTGGAACAGATCAAAAAGAAAATAAGTATCTACTCGACAGAAACGGAGGGAGTATAGTCCAATTTTCGATAACAAATTTATAATTTTGGTAACATGGGCCGGTGACTAAAAACACAATAAATTGGAGAAAATGCTCACCAACAATATCATACAATCTCTATGTCCATGTTCAATAAGCACAACACCACTTTTTAAATCAACCTCTACAACCACAAACAAAATGACAGTAACAAAACAAACAAAATCTCTCTCTCTCTCTCTCTCTCTCTCTCTCTCTCTCTCTCTCTCCTCCCCCTTTCTCTTTCGATTATTCAAATATATTTAAATCAGCTTAAATGCACCTCAGTCTAATTTTTTTTTTAGAATATTGAAAATATAATAACCCTTATAATTGATCTAACATATTTGAAGATCATCTCCGAAATGATTTCAGTATTCTTTCTATCCCAATATAGTGAAACATAGCTATATTTAAATGATCAAAAATCATGTGAGCTCAAGAGATGCATTAACTAGCATGGCATAAAATGCATCTACTACCAACAACCAAATATGAAATGATGCTATGCTAGCCTATATACACCACATACCTTCTGTCACTTAAAAGGACCATATTTCCCTGCAACTTGCCTCTCTTCAATCTAGGACTTCTTTTGATAAGCAATTTCTTCTTTGGTTTTGGTTGGTGATATTTTTTTGAGTAATATTATGGACATAAATTTTTTAAAAGTTGTTCGTGCGCTAGAAAATACTCCCTCCGTCCCACCTCACTTGACACCCTTGAGGCGGGCACGGGAACTAAGAAAAAAGAATAAAATAAAAGAAATGTGTGATAAAAAATGAAGAGAGAATGAGTGGGGTAAATAGTAGTGTTGGTTGAATAAATTGAGTGGTGAAAAATGAAGAGAGAGAATGAGTGGTGGGGTAGAGTGAATATAAAATTATAAAAAGTAGGCTATTTTGGGAAGTGTCAAGTGAGCTGGGATGACCCAAAATGAAAATAAGTGTCAAGTGAGGTGGGACGGAGGGAGTATATCCTACATCTACTACAGAAATTAAACATTAATCGATATATAATAGGGCTACATACTAAAAAGTCAAGCATAACTTATGTCAATTATGATTTCTTGCCTGAATTATTAGGCAAAAATCCTCTTTTTCATATCTGAACTTTAGTACAGTTTACAATATTCTCATTAAATTTTTTAGTTTTTACAATATTCTCACTAAACTTTTCATATTCTTACAGTATTCTCATTTCATCTATAATTTTGCTAAAAAATTATCAAAAATCAGTTAAGTGACCTAATGTGAAAAAAAAAATTGTGAGGTCACGTGCGAGATTAATGGCGGAGGATTTATCGTTCATAATCTAGTTAGCATACACATTAAACTAAATCAAAGTTAGTCATGTGGCTGATTTTCGTTATTTTTTTAGCGAAATTATGAACGGAGTTAGAATATTGTAAAAACATGAAAAGTTTAATGAGAACTTTGAAAAAAATAAAAGTTCAACGTGAACATTGTAAATTGAACAAAAATTCAGTGATGAAAAAATGCTTTTTGCCTGAATTATTACTCTTTTTTTGAGTTTTTTTTTTTTTTTACGAGGGGAGGACAATTACCCTTATTTGCTTGCTTCGCTTCGCGACTTTGAATAATACTTCCTCCGTCCCAAAATGATTGTCTCACTTACTTTTTTTGCATTTATTATGAAAAAACTTTGAACAATAATTTTAGGTTAATTTAATTATACAAATGAAGGTCTAAAACTTGCAATTGATAGTATTATTGATGGTGTATCAATAATGAGTTTTAGATTTTCATTTATATAGTTAAATAAACCTAAAATTATTGTTCAAAGTTCTTTCGTAATAAAAGCAAAAAAAGTGGGACAATCATTTTGGGACGGAGGGAGTATCATTTTTTAAAAAAATAATAAGCTCTACAATTGTGAAGTTAATGAATTCAACTTTTCAAGAATTAATCATGTTGTGTGTGATCATTGAAAATATTTATGTATATTTGCTACTATTTTTTTTTTTTAATTTACTTAAAAAAATGATTTAGGAACACACTAAACATTCCCTCAAATGCGGCAAATAAGACAGGCAACTTCCTTCCACTAATCACATAGTCTATGTTTAATTTAATGCTTACATTTAATTAATATTGGATTAGTTAAATCATTATACACAACTAGTTGACATGTCAGGTAACTAACTCCAAGAACAGTGATCTTATATTATTTTTAATTTATTATACAGTACTATTTTATTGGATTAAGGATTCTCCCAACAATGCCCAATTATTTTAAACCTTAAAAATACTGGTCAGTTTCTATATTTGACAATAATATTAGGGCTAAAGGTAATGCAATAATATGGTTTTACACTTTAATTTTTATTTTTGTTCGAATAAAAAATGGATATTTAACTTGGAACGGATGATTAAGTAATTATAGATGCATGTTTACCTTTGTTACAATATAAGATTAATTGATCCTATTCGATAATTTGTTACCTAGAGATACATTGGACCACCTAATTTAATATGGAGTATGTTTTTTTATTGATGTTTTTTATTTAATCCATATTTCTTTATTAATTAATGTTAAACACCTCATTAATGGATGGTATCCAATGTTTGTGGGTAATTTGTAACATGAAAGTTTTGTTTCACATCATAATAGGCTAACCATTCACTGAGTCATTGATGTTCGCCTTATTACACGAAATTAACTTGACCTATTGTGATTATACTTAGGGAGAATGCCTCATAATTAATTAAGTTTTAAAAAAGTTTCATAATAATGGCTCATAAAATTATTTTCATATTGTATTATCATATTATATTATTTTATAATAATACTGTATACAATATAATGCATAGTTTTGTATACTTATATAATACATTATTGATGATAACAAGTGATGGCGACGACCGTTGACCGGATTTCGGTGAGTTTTCGGTGATCATCGATCGAATTTTGGCGGGTTTCCGGTGACCAGCGGCCGGATTATGGCTACCGTTGATTGTTGAGTATGATGTATCATAATTTTAAAATACTGCATATATAATTAGTATAATATAACTTTGTATAAAAATTTATGGGACATTTAAATTAACGAGTAACTTTAGGAGAAGTTATTTATCCCAAAAGAAACTTATAGGTAAAATTCTCTTATACTTAATTATCCCTAAAATTCATTAATGATACCTGTTTAAAATTATGTTGAAAGAAATTGTTGATGTTGGCTTTTTCGTTGGAGCTAATGACTCAAATGATGACAGGATCCTTCGTTTGTCGATGGACGTACAAAGACTTTTCGTGTTTCACAAATATTTTACTGTTTTTGAAATATTGTATTGTTCAATAAATCTTGATCATACGTTTATCGGAATGAATTGTAAGAACATCTGGATCATTGATTCCACTAAAAAGCATGCACCAGCAATTTCCGATCATAATTATCATGGTCAAACCAAGGAAATTTAAATGCACAATGCAATTTCATTTAAGAAAAAAAAAGTAATTTCAATTAGGCTAACATAATAGATCATGTGTGAAGCACATGATGACATGGGTTAATTTGTACATTAATTATTGGTTTTTAAGGAGTCAAATGCAAAGTTTTAAGATAATGTTAATTGTTTAAGAAAAAGAAACAAAAATTTAACACTTTATATTTAAAACTTTGCATTTGACCCGTTAAAAACTAAAGGCTATTACAAATTAGTACATTTGTTATCATGTGTTCGATACATGACCTATTTTGTTAACTTTTCTAACATTCATTGGTGTCAGTGTGTAAAGTGCGATGATTTAAAAGTTTAAATATCAAACATACCGAATTTTCAAACAAAAATAGAAAATAAAAATTAACGTATACTTTTGGTTTTGGAGGTAAGCGTATTTGGCCTTCAATAATTAAGTAAGAGAGAATATGCATGGGTAAAAAATATTGGAAGGGGTAGCATAGGATTCTCGAGGGAAATGAGGTAGAATGTGGGAGTGCACGTTGGGCCGGAGACAACAATGTGTGGATCACAACAAAAACGCTGTAATGAATTAGAAAGCTCCCAAACAAACCTCTCCCCAATAATTATTTAAAAGCATCTTCTTCTTCTTCTAACTCTAACTCTTGATCAGGAACCAACCAACCTGTATAACTGTATTCTTATGTAAAACAGCACATAAGCCGAACTACTAGGGTTTCAGACTAGTCCTAGCCCTCTATCTACTTGCTCAATCTCGACTCACGAGTTAATGAGTCGAGAATGCTTAATAATCCCTCCCTCCCTCCATCCATAAAATAAATAAATAAGAGTACGTCGTCTCGTACAATGTTATGCTTATTAAAGATTTATAAAGAGAGGGGTGACCATTCGGCTATATAGTTACAGTCATGGGCGGACCTATGTAGGTGCAAGGGGGGCCAGTTGGCCCTGCTTGATTTTTTTTTTTTTTTTTTTTTTTTTTTTTAATTTTTAATTTTACACTAAATGATGTCGTATCGTACATAATATAAATAAACCTTCGGCGAATAGAATTAGAATAGCAAAAAGAGAAAATTAAAGGATTGTATCTGCGACTCAAGACGGAACGACGAACGACGGAAATGTCACCACCGATAGTAGAGGCTGAACGGTTGCATCATTTACAATATATAAATGCCATCTCCATTGAAAATCTTTTGAAGCCAAAAGCGATTTAACTGGTTGACTGCCTCATTCATTCAGATGATTGGTTCAGCAATAGAGGTAATTTTATGGCATTATGTAAAAAAAAAGGTATGTAGTTAGCTTGTTACTTAGATTATTTTAGTCGCACTAAAGTTGTATTGCATGTGAAAAAAATGGCCAAAAAAAAAAAAATTTCGGGGGCGCTGCCCCCGAACCCTCATCTTCAATCCATTGCTCCAAAGAATTTTGGTCCCCCTTCCTTAATTTCCTGCGTCCGCCACTGGTTACAGTGCTCGATCTCTTATGACATAATGTGATTCGCAAGTATACAGTGTTGAATCCCGATCTTACAACTTAAATTTTTTAATCAAGTGACAACTTAACATGTTATTAGAGCCTTAGTTGTGCAAGTTCTTGAGTTCGATTTCACCGCTTGTATTGTTACCCGGATTTGTAAGTACAAAAATTGCACTGTGTTAGGCATGTCCAAATTGGCATGTTTGTTAATATTTTCATGTGCGCGACCGGATCACACGCGAGTGAGAGTGTGAAAGCTTAACATAAATTGTTGAGTCCAGATCCAACATTTTAAATTTTTAGATCAAGTGATAAGTTAACGAGTACACTATGTGAGCATGATACTACAACTCGAAGATTGGGTAATAGTTGGGCAATGATTAACCGAAACAACTTTTCAATATGGAGTAATTTTTTATATTATTATAAAAGAATATTCAATAAAAAATAAGAATGCTGAAAAAAAATGGTAAACCATAAATTTATTATAAATTGAGTCCCTAGCTAAGAGTCAATTTTTATTGTTATAAAGTCACGGGTTTGCTCAACTCCGGCACAACAAATTTCTCAAGAATTGTCGGGAGGAGGAGAAGGAGAAAGGCCCAAGAACGATCCTCTCCCAACCCCGTTTGACGGGAAGCGTTTGACGCATCGAGATTTGCCATTTTTTTTTATATATATAACTCCAACTTGAATCATTTTTGGACATGGCTCTTGACAAAGAGCTTAAGGACAATGCCTTCCTTGTGCATGCAAGCACAACAATGGGCTTTTTATGAAACATTTGCAAGCCCATGTAGATATCCTAGACTATTCCAAATTAGAATTGGACTTGTCTAATTGTGGTAGTATCAGAAATTCTTAGAGAATGATAACATCTTGCTAGGCCATTAACCTAAAGTATTTTTCATTTTAGCCCTCTACTTTGGGTCCAAAAATCATCATCTGCAGTTATTTATAGAATAATTATGATGTAATACTTCAATTTAATTTAAACGGGGCAAAATTATATTATATTATGATATTATTTTTTTCTTAATTACAAATTTTAATGGTAAAAAAGTAAAATTTTCAAAACTTATCAGTACTAATATAATATACTAGTATAATTTAAAAAGTAAATGGGGGTAATAGCGCCCTTATCCCTATACATAGCTCCGCCTCTACTTTGAGTATTTATTACAAATAATTGATTTTTTTAAATTACTTTTAAAAAATCACTTTTCAAAGAATCAGAATCAATGTCAAACCAACCCTAATTTAGATTCAAGTAGGGTAAAAGTAAAATGACTTGATGAGATGCATTGAATTGAACCTAACAAGTGACTCCTATCCTATGCCTCGTGGAGTAATGTTAATCAGGCAGAGTGAGTCATTTTAATTACTCCTATTTTAGCTTATAGCACATAGGACTGAGTAGACCTTTATCTTACTTACCATCTCCTTTCTTTCTAGCTCTTTCTATTCACTACCTAGTTCAATTAATGTTGCTGTTTACTTGTCCCTTCTAGTTCTAGATCATTGTATTTAGCACTTAATTACTTCTTCCTCCGATCCAAAATACTTCATTCCGTCTAAAATAACTGTTATTTTCGGACAAAATGTTTAGTCCAAAATTATTATTATTTTAGAGTTAAAAATATTCAAATTTCTATTTTATTTCTGAATTGAAACTTGTTTTGATTTATTAATTGGGTTATTGAGTCAGATAATATAAGAGAAAGGAAATTAAAAAAGAGACAATCTTGATACTTTTATCATTAAATTGAAATAATAATTATCTTTTTTAAAATCTGTGAAAAGTTCAAAAGCAATAGTTATTTTTTATCAAAGAGGAGGAGTACTTGTTGTTCATTTGCTTTTAATAACACTTAATTGAATAAACTATCAAGTTTGCATGATTTATTATTTAGAAAAAAAATGCAAATATATAGTATCCTAATTATATGGCTTGTTTGATTTTCGTATCTAAGCTAGTTTTCATTGCAATCACAATACCTCATCTGTTTTGGGTGCTCGTTTAAGGTACCTAGAGCTAACGACATTCATTTTTTCAGTTAAATTGATATGTGCAATACATGTGACCCATCTACTATATATAATAGCAAAAAATTTTCAAGCTCTTAGAAAACTCCAAGTGACACAATATCATTGGCCAATCTTTTCATCATCCACCAATCACAATCGTCCATTCGAAATTCAATTAGTAACTTTTAAAATTTATAGGGATTGATTTTTAAAATTAACCCTATTAGTCTCCAAAGTGAATTATAAAAAAATTGCTCTTAAATAGTAGCAAAAATAAAAAAAACTTGATTATTTATTTTAAATCGTACCATTTTATTATGCAATACTACTTTTATTTTTTATTTTTAATCTTTAAAAGAATAAAGATTTATATTTTGTATATATAACTAAATAGATCACATATTATCAAACATAAATTAAAGTCGTATACGTATAATCACCATTTAGATTTGATTTATGATTTATTTGTGAAATTCTTAAATTTGCATTTATTAATTGTTAATTTGAAAATTTGAAAATTAATAAATGTTAAATTAGAAATTTAATTTTCAAATTTTAAATTTTTGTTTCAAATCTACTATATATAATAGCAAAAGTTTTTCAAGCTCCTAGAAAACTCCAAGTGGCACAATATCATTGGCCAAATCTTTTCATCATCCACCAATCACAATCATCCATTTGAAATTCAATTAATAACTTTTAAAATTTATAGGGGTTGATTTTTAAAATTAACCCCATTAGTCTCCAAAGTGAATTATAAAAAAATTGTTCTTAAACAGTAGCAAAAATAAAAAATAAAACTTGATTATTTATTTTAAATCGTACCATTTAATTATGCAATACTACTTTTATTTTTTATTTTTAATCTTTAAAAGAATAAAGAGTTATAATATTGTATATATAACTAAGTAGATCACATATTATCAAACATAAATTAAAGTCGTATATGTATAATCACCATTTAGATTTGATTTATGATGGAATAAAGATGTTGATGAATTTTTCCAGAATCGGGCTATACTTGCACCAACAAATGAGATTGTTGACAGTATTATGAGTATGTTATGTCGCTCTTTCCCGGAAAAGAAGTGAAATACATGAGTTCTGACGCCATATGCAAAGACGAGGAATTTAACCAATCGGCCGAAGATATATTTTCAACTGAATTCCTAAACACTGTTAAGTGCTCTGGAATACCTAATCACATACCGAAGCTAAAGATAGGGTATATCGTCATGTTGTTACGAAATATAGATCAAGCTTCAGAATTGTGTAACGGTACAAGATTGATCGTTACAAATCTAGGTACGCAAATCAATTTTGTTAGTATATAATTATACATTTATACAATTAATTATTTGATTATTTGACATAAAACATACTGTTATTTTAATATATATAGATAGATATATATATATAGGTAAGCACGTTGTCGAGGCGGTAATGTTGTCCGGAAAGAATGTTGGTAAGAAGGTGTTGATACCGAGGATGATTATGTCACCTTCTGATACAACAAAATTTCCGGTTAGGTTTCAACGGAGACAATTCTCACTGACCGTTTCTTTTGCAATGACGATAAATAAAAGTCGTGGCCGCCGTCGCTCATGTTGGCCTTTTTCTTCCAAGATCAGTATTTAGTCATGGACAATTATATGTTGCTTTTTCTAGAGTAACTACAAGAAAATGACTTAAAGTGCTTATATGTAATAGTCATGAACAGTCAGATGACACCACTACAAATGTTGTGTAACAAAGAAGTTTTTGACAAGTTGTAATATATTACATAAAATTATCTCATAAAATTATTTCATTAATTTTTTAAATTGTATTTACATTTGACTTTTACCTCAATGTTTTATCCCCTGTCGGGGACCGACTGGTTGCTCACTAGTTTTATAAAGGGTAAAACAGAAAATTCAATACAAAATCAAGTTAAACAACTATCGAGGTTCTAAATGTAAATTTGAAAAGTAAAAGGTGGACTAAATTAAATTTTCATCTCCCTCTCCGGACCCCATTTTCAATCTCCACCACCAAATTCAAACCCATGAATGCCACCACCTCCACCTCCGCCTACCCTATGTCGCCGTCGCCGCCACCATCTACCACCGATTATGTCCCCCTCTTTTACAAAAAAAATCAATACCTTGAGAAGCTACCACCACCATAACCACCCTCAACACCCCCACATCAGTTACAAATTAACAACAAAAATCACCACAAATCAATTTCCTTTTGAAGAACCCTTGTTGCTGATTTCGATTTGGAACTTGATTTGCACTGTTGGGAATATCCATCATCAAACTTGAGCCGGGGTTTTCGATATTCAGCACCCGAAGAAGTAGACGGATCTGCTAACCAGATCGACGACGGATCATTATCGGCGTGATCTGCCAGAATAGTCAACAAATTCATTTCCGTCGCATTGAAATTAAACGAAACCCTAATCTTATTCATGAGATCCACGCTTTGAAATGTGTAGTCAACATGCTTATTTAGCAAAATTAATCCTTGTGTATATATGAAATTACCATTAAGCCATTCTATTCAACAATTTTGTTAAAAAATTGATGAAAAATTAATTTTTATCATATTTTCTTTAATTAAATGTTCATACGAGGATATATGTGTGATAGAGTTAAAAGAACATATATGCGTCCAATCCCTAAATACGGAAGCAAAAATATCATATTTCCCGCATGTACACACAACCAGTCTATACAAGGAGATTGTCAGTTTTCAAGGTCATTTATCCACCATTGTTAATTCATTTCCCTTTTCCTTATCAACTGCTCCATGCGGATCTAGAAAGAGAAAAAAAGGAGGTAGAGAACATTATGTGCAAATCAAAATATTAAATGAAGGAAAAAACACAAGAATTGTAACATTACATGAAGATTGAAGCTATGAAATGAAATGATCCTTAAACTTGGAGGGCAAAAACTCGAGCCAACATTCTTATGTTATTAAGGAAAATTAGTATGCATTGGAGGGTGAGAACTCGAGCCAACAACTAATTGTTGATTTCTGTGAAAACTTGGTCAATCTATACAAGTGTACCATCAATAACAAATAATTAAACTTTGGCAAATCTTATGCAACATATGTATATAGTACTACTAAAGAATTTGTAATTTATCGTTCGGCTTACTTTGATTTGATATAGATATTATTTGATTTTCACTAAAAAGTTGTCGCGTTCGACAAGCATACATTTTGTTAAATTGTGATACTCTAAAATAAAACACGGACTCTAGAACATGGGTTAGGATGTATGACATCTGATTACGGGAGTTATATTCAACGCTCCAACGAATGAAAATCTCACAACAAATTTAAAATGTAAAAAGAATGAAAATCTCACAACAAATTTAAAAATGTGTTTACACGATGTAAAAAGTACGTAACACAATGTAAAAAAAATGAAAAATAAAGAGTTTTCATATTGTGTAACGAAACTTTTATATAAAGTTATTTGATTTTTATATCAAATAACTTTATATAGGTGCAAAAAGTGGAAGATTGTTAATTTCCGTAATGCTTAATGAAGAAATGAAAAATGAGATTAAAATTAAATAGATGGAGAATAAAAAATGAGTCTTAAGACTAGTTACATTAAAATTAGTAGAACCTCCTAAAAAGGAACCGGCTTAGGGCACGTATTCCTTTTCTAACATTGGTCTCGTCCGAGTCCCAATTGCCACCGGCATCTTAGCATTCCCAACGGTGGCCTTTCCCAAGTCAACGCCGCCTTCTGCCGCCCTTTCCATTCTCTCTATCCTTCTCCGGCCAACACACCTTCTCACCCACGCAACCAGTACACTAAACAAAACCACCAACAAAACCCCACCAACAGCACAGCCAACAATCAACCACAACTCATTTCTCCCCCGCCAACCGCCGCCGCCGCCACTAATGCCACCGCCACCAATTCCAGGAATTGGATTCTCTGTCAGAGGCGCCGGCGCCGGTGCAACCGCTTCAACAACAATCCCGTAATGCCCCTGCTTTCTACTCTCACAAACACTCCCATTCACCACATTATTAAACTCAACCGACCCAAATAAATCGAAAAACACACACATCGGCGCCGACCCATCTGGCGGAGCACCCACATTTCCAAATCGAATCAAAATAGGATTCTCCGACGCCCGAATATCAAGCTCCGGCAAATTCTTGGCCGTTAAATCCGACGCATTGTACGCCAATAAACCCAACACCGGCCCCAAATAATCAAATCCCGGCAAAGAATAGTAAACAGAAGACCAATTCCCCAAATCTTGGTACACCAAAACAAGCCTCTCAACATACGGATTTACATAAATGCCACGAGGAAGATCAAACTCTCTGAATCCATGAAAACCCCTCTTCCTGAAGCTCCCACTCCGGAGCCGGATGGCCGAGACAGCAATTCCGGTCAAGTTGGAAGACATATTGCCATTGTAAACCACACCAGTCCGTGGCCTGAGAAATGCTCTGAAAGCATAATCTTGAAGAACAGAATCAAGAAAACGTGGGGAAATGGAGAGTTCTTGAGCTTGAATTAACAATGGCAGAAATAAAATTGGGGAAAGATAAGTTAGAAGAAGCATGGAAAAAGTGAAGAACATCTGAAGTGAAGAGGGGGTGTTCTTGTTGTGTGGAGGAGAAGGAGAGAGAAGAAAATGTTGGGAAATGATTTTATTTATGGCATAACGGGAAAAGATTTTAATTGCGTCGTTGTTATCAATGAAATGAACTGAAAGATGGTTTGTTCATAATCAAATCTTTCAACTATAAATGCCAGATTGATTATAAATGGGGTAATAGTATAATTGACTGTAACCTACTCCCTCCGTCCCGCTAATATTCGCACACTTTTTTTTTTACGTTCCGCTAATATTCGCACACTCTAAAAAAAAAAAGAAAATTTTATATTAAAAAAATATTCACCCAACCCCACTCATTCTCTCTCCTACATTATTTTAATACTCACAACACCATTATAATTTATTACACCCTCCACTCATTCTCTTTCCTACTTTACTTTTACACTCACAATATTTTATTAAAATATCATATTCCTTAATTTCCGCGCAAACAGTGTTAGTGTTAGTGCGGATATTAGCGGGACGGAGGGAGTACTTATTAAGAACACATACATAAATATAAGTGTTAGTGTTTCACACGTTTTTAGCAAAAATAATTTTTAATTATTAGAATTTGTATTTTTTTTTATTTTTAGAATATATTTGTAAATATCTTCTTTATTTTAATTAATTATTATTATTTATGGACTAACATATTAATTAGTTTCCTTGTTTTAGTGTATCTTTTGATTATTTTATAGGACCCTCACATGTATTAGGAAACTCTATTTGTGGGGAAGATCAACAACACAAGAAAGAATTCAAGTCAATGAAGGAAGATACATGGATTTGGAAGGAAGATCTCTACATGATTTAGGACTTTTTTTTTAAAAGAAATTCATGATAAGGAAAGATTGACTTGATTGACTAAGTAAGGTAGAAGTGTAATAGTAGAAGATATTTTCAAACAAATTACCTCCTACAAACAAGGACTTCTTTCACTATAAATTGGAGCTGCACACCTCGTTGTGACTTACAATTTTTATGCTTAAAATCTATAGAGTTTCAAAGAAAAAAAAAATAGAGTTTTAATGTGAGAGATTGTTTGGTATTTTAGTGTGTTTTATTCTTCTCTTGTTAGGATTTTTCTTTGTAATCGTTATTCAACTGAGTTTATAAGAGAAGTTTTTTATTGTCTACAGCAAGTTGCTGTAGATAAATGTTTAAAATAGTGTTTTACTTTGATTAAAACTGTTATTCCGCTGCTTTAGTACTGGTGTTAGTGCTGGTGTTATCACACCAGGACTCACACGAGGTACTTTTGTTGTTCACTTGTCGATCCTAGCTACTCAATTTCTTTCAATTGGTATCAGAGCTCCACTCGATTACACTGAGTGAGATCCAGAAAGAGTAGTCATTCTGGATGATCATGTGAGTCAATATTGTCCTCCTGTTTTAGATGATACAAACTATGCTTTATGGAAAGCTAAGATGCGTCTTTACATCAAAGCAATTGATGAGAGGAAATGGCTTAATATTATTGTCACATGATCTCCTCCTAAGGTTGAAAGCAAGGATTTAGTGGGTGAAACCTCTGAAAAATTCTACAAACTTAAACCTGAGGAAGACTGAACTACAACAAAAATTACCCTTGCTAATTATAATTCTAGAGCTCTAGATGTTAAATCAAGTCATGTTGATGAACACGTGTTTCGCCTAGTAATTAATCAGAATGTAGCAAAAATAGCTTGAGATATTTTGCAAGGTCAATGTGAAGGTGATGATAGTGTAAAGGCTACTAGGTTGAGAATTCTCATGACCAAGTTTGAAAACTTAAGAATGAATGAGATTGAAGACATTAAAAGGTATTCAGCGAAATTAAGGGAAATATCTAATGAATGTCTGTCCCTAGGTGAGCCTATATCAAATGCAAGGTTGATAAGTAAGATGTTGAGAACTGTAACTGAAAAATTTAACATCAAAATTGTTGCTGTTGAAGAGGCACATGACACCACGACTCTGGGATTAGATACTCTTGTGGGTATTCTGACCATGTTCGAAATGAATCTGTCAATTCAACAGCAACATAAGGCTGATATTATTAGGGATGGCCAAACCGGACCGAAATCGAAAAATTGGACCGAAACCGGACCGGAAAAGCTCAGAACTGCCATGAACCGTCACGAAAACCGGAACCGGGGGGGATAACCGGAACTGGTTTGGAGCCGGGCCGGTTAAGGGTCACCAAAATGGTGAACCGAACCGGAAAAAGCCCGGAACCAGACGAACCGGGGAGAAAATCGAAATCGGATTAACCAGAATCGTGAGCAATCCGGGCCGATTAAGGGTCATACATTTTCCGAATCGGAACCGGTTTTGGTCATCCCTAGATATTATTGCTCTTGCTGATGCTCTTTCCAGTGCCTCCAAAGTCTCTATAGAGATTGTAGAAATCTCTAAAGAAATAGAGAAATCTAATTTGGAAATTGAAGATGTGACTTTACTCACCAAAAGGTTTACATCATTTTTAAGGAACAAAAAGGAGAACAAGTTTCCATCGAAAAGCCAAAACACATAAAATTTTGAAAATTCTGAGGAGGATACTGAAAATATTTTTAAACAACCTAGAAGTTTTTCAAAAAGGAAATCTGATTCAGTTCAATGTAGAGCCTGTAAAGGCTTTGGTCACTTTGCTAGTGAGTGTGCCAACACTCTGAAGAAAAATGGGATGAGCTTATGTGCGACCCTTAGTGACAGCGAAGATGAAGATGAGACTGTAAACCTAGCAGTCATTGAAATATCATCTCAAAATCACGAACATCATTCTGATGTTACTTCAGATGTAGTCACACCAGAGATCACACCCTCTGACTTTGAGTTCAAATTCTTTAATTCTTCTATTTCTGAAAAACCAGAGGATGAAGAGGAATGTGATGGTAATTTTGAGGAACTTCATGAGGCATACATTGGTCTTTTTGCCGATTGGCAAAAACGTATTAAAAAACTTGATGTTTTTGAAAAGGTCAATGAGAAACTCTCAATTGAAATTTCTTCCTTAAAATCTGATCTTGAAAGAGTGTCCATTGAAAATGACAACCAAAAGGATTTCATAGCCAAACTCGAGGTCATGCTCACCAAACTTGATATTGAACTCGAGAAAACCAAAGTCGAACTTGAAAAAGCGAATGGGACTTTTAAAAAGTTAAACTCTGAAAAAGCTAAACTTGAAGAAGTTTTAAACTCGGGAAGTCAAACTAAAACTGGTCTTGGCTATGAATCCACTTTTGTAAAAGAAGGTGAAGGTACCTCTAAATCTAAAAACTTTCAAAAGGTAGAGTCCAAACCTAGGAGAAGGAAGTTTGTGTGTCATTACTATTTTGCTCCAGGTCATATCAGACCCTTTTGTTATCAAAGGATTCATGACCTAAGGGAATCTGCTCCCCAGATGAGAGCCCAGATGTACTCACACCACAACTCACATCGCCAAAATTCTGAGTGATTCGTGTGGGTTAAGAAGAATGATGAGGAGTGTAAGGTTGTTTTCACTTCTCTAAAGAGAAGTATGTCTAGCTCTTGGTATTTTGATAGTGGGTGCTCAAGGCACATGATATGTTCGACTGAATTTCTGCCTGATTACTCTCCTGTTAATGGAGGAAAAGTGAAATATGTAGGTGGAGGCTAAGGTAAGATTGTTGGTAAAGGAACCTTGAGTGTTTAGGGTCTACCTAATCTCCATAATGTTCTTCATGTAGAAGGACTTAAGGTCAATCTCATAAACATTAGTCATTTGTGTGACGATGATATGCATGTAAATTTGATAAGCAAGTTTGTGACGTTTTTGATAAAACAGACAATTATGTCTTTAAAGGATTTAAAACTTCTGACAATTACTATAAGTTTTGTGATATTACAGGTTTTGTTGAAGAGCTGGAGACCGCCAATGAAGAATCTAAACATAAAATTCTAGAGAGAAAGCAAGATAATGCAGAAAAGACTGATGTACCCCGTGATGTGATCACATCGCAGCTCACATCAGCAGAATCTAGTGGATGTTTAGATTCAGAGGCATCCTCCAGCAGCTCAGATAGTGAAGAAGCATGTATGAATAGTTTCAGAGACATGTCAAGCAAAATACAAACGGACCATTCTGTCTCACAAGTGGTTGGAGATGTGCATGCAAAGGTAAGTGTCACGACCCTAAAATTAGACACTATTTTAGCACATGTTGAGCACGTGGGGTTCGGGTGGTAGTATTTCATTTTGTGCATTTTATGCTATTAGTTGGCTTTATGTGTTCATTTTTATGCTTGGATGAATTATATGAAGTTAGGTTGGTCATTAACTAGCTTATGTGAATTTAGGGTAAAAAGGAATTTATTTTAATGCTAAAGGATCTAAATGGAATAAAATATAAGGTGTGTAGTGAATTTATAATAATTGGAATTTTTAATAAAATAATTTTATTAGGTTGAGGTGCTTAGTTGCAAAGTTGGATAGTTAAGGTTGTTATTTTTAAAGTTTAAACCTTCGAGGAGCTTTATTGAAAGATGTCATAGTTATCCTTTGAATTAAATAAAAGAAATTCATTCTTTTCACTTCTCAGTACCTTCTTCTTCTTCTTCTAAAAGCATTTCCATGGAAAGAAAGACCAAACCCTAGCTTAATCTTCTAAAAATTCTACCACCTTCAATACTTCTTCGTTTTCAAAACCAAGCGCGGATTCTTGTTCCTGGTGACGAGGGGATCGTTTAGAGTCGGTCAAATAATTATTCAATTTCGCACCATTTAGGTAAGTTATTATGATTTCTTTCCAATAATTGTGCATGGAATGTTTAAACTTGATTATGATGTTTTATAAACGTTGTTTGGTATTTTGGAGTAATATAATGAAGTTGGAAATTTAGTTTGATGACCTAAGTCTTGGTTTTGTGGTTAATGAATTGTATGGGAGTAATTGGGTTGGTGTAAGTATGAAGGGTGGAATAGTATAATTGCATGGTATTATGGACCAAGTTTCTTGTAATGAAATGGTCTTGGTGGAAGTGGTAATGAGTTGGAATGGTTTGGTACAAGTTTTGGTGAAGTTTAGTAACCTATTTTATGTCCTTAAAACAGAGTAAATTTGGAATATGTCATTTGGAACTTTGGTTGCTGATGTTTCAGCTGAATTCTGAGTTCTGGGCTGAGGGCACGAGTCGTCCCTTGAGGTTTGGTCTAAGTCGTTCCCTATTAGGGACGACTGAATCTGATGGGGTATACAATGGGCACGAGTGGTGCTCTGCGGCACGAGTGGGGCACGAGTCGTGCCCTGCCCTGCAGCTTCTGAAGCTTTTTCCAAGGCTTAGAAACCTAATCTACCTAGGATATAAATGAACTCTCTTTAACTTAGATTAAAGTAGAACACTTTAGCTACACAATGATGTCTTACTTGGTTAAAATGGAATTGTAGAAGGGCATTAAATATTGTTCGGAAAATGCTTCGCAACCTTGAATTGTAACATAACCAAAGTGAATCCAACTTGGTAAACTGAACTTGGACCTTTATAGAGGTTATATATTATGGCATATTGATCATGTAGGGCTGGTTTATGATACCTTGTTGCCTTACTTGAGTTCATACCCATGGTTTGTGATATAAATAGTGTATGAAATGTATGTTGCACTATAATATTGGTTGAACATGAGTATGCTTTACCATGTTGTTATATTCTTATCCCTTTGGTGGATTTCATTTCAAGTAACTATTATGTGCTTGAACATGCGTTAATCAGATAATGTTTGGGGGTATAATGGAATACGATCACTTATGAGAAATTGTTTCATAAGGTGCTCGGATTACATTATACCTGTGACCTATCCCCCTTCTGTGGCCACAGATTGGGGTTATAGCATCTGTATTGAGCCAAAAGCCTTACAGAGTTGCTAGTATCTTATATGGTTCCCTGAAAAACGGGTCTTATAAGATGTGAATATGCTCAAGCAGTTCACAAATGAGTGGAGTTTTATCTCCCGATGTTGTACGACTTATTGGTCAGACATGAAAGGTAAACAAAGGTAACGGAAGGTGTTTACTGTTTTACCAATATGTGAGATGTACCTTGTTATGTGTTGCATCTTATTTGGCATATTGTTGCATTCATAATAGCTTATTGAGATTTATTCTCACCCTTCTCTCTTTAATGTTTTAGATCGATCTGAGACAGGAGGACCCGGCCAGTGAGGACGGGGAAGAGTTTGTACGAGTCTTTTGGTTTGTTGGGTATGTAGTTGTTCTAGACCGGTTGTATAGTTATATTTTGGTTTAACTCCTTGGTGGAGTTTTATATATAAATACTTTGGTTTCAAACTTATATTTGTGAACTATTGTAATATGTAAGTAAATGGAGCTAGTTTTCAAAGTTGTTTCCCCTTTTCCTCCAAGTGGAGATGACCCAAGTTAGTATTTGAATGTTAAGATTAAAGTTTAGTTCTTTTCAAGTTAAGTCAAAAGTTTTCAAAAATTTACAGGTGGTCTTTTCTTAGTTTGGACTCTCCGGCTCGGGACACGTGTTAGGTTCCGGGTCGGGGTGCCCACAGTAAGCTCCAGACTAAAGGCTAGAGTCAATTACAAAGACTCTGCTGGTCTAAACTGATCATCTTTCGTGTTACCCAAGGTAAGTATTTGTCATTATGTATCTCATCTTGAGCCAAAAATTGTTGAAATAGTAAAAGATGAGTAGGGTACTAAGGAATTGAAGAGTAAAATTGGGGGTTGTTTTTATCTTGAAAATAACATGGTCTCATGGTACAATCAAAACTATGCCTCTCACTCTATAGGCAGGTGTTGCTCTCAATTCTTTTTGACAAATAAAATGATTAAGGATCACGGGCATAAAAGTAATGTGTTAATTGTCTTTTGTGATAATCTAATTAAGTGATATAGACATTTCAAAAAATCCTGTTAAGCACTCTCGCACTAAACACGAACACATTAGACATCATTTTATTCGAGACCTTATTGAGCAGAAATTTTTTGAGCCTAGACCCTGTAAGAACTGAAAATCAGTTGGATAACATTTCCACCAAGGCCATTGATTTTGAGAGACTTTACACTCTAAGAAAGTCTCTTTGTTTGTGTGTCATCTGATGGTGTGATCCCCTGTGTGGTCACATCATGGTTTACACCTGTATTGTATAAAAAAAAATAAAAAAATCCATGCATATTAGTTTAATTTGCACTATATATCTCAGTGTGGTCACTTGAATTCCTCCCTTGACTTGTCCCATCTTCGAATTGTAAACTCTTTCAATGTATGTTTAAAAATGTTAACTTCTTTTTATCCTAATGGATGTCTCTCAGTGGGTGCCAAATTTAAAGGGAAACAGTTGCTCCACCCACTGTATGAAGCCTCTAATGTGATCAAACGATATCAAGATAATAGTATGTGTCGAATTTGATAAGATCATTCGAAAATGACTATCATTAGGAGTAAAGAAGAGTGAAAGCTACCCACAATTTAATTTCCCACAACAAAAAATGGGTGTGTGCATTCTAGAGGCTGAGAAGACTGGAAAATAGTTTATTGACTTTCTTGAAAAAGATGAGTCCCCGGGATTGATTTCATACTATGCCACACAATACTGAGATATATACATCACTTGTTTGTACATTATGCATCTTAATCTAGTCATAAATTTAGGTCATCCTTGTTTTTGGTGAAAATTTCACGCAAGTTTTTTTTATTCTTCCCATAATTTCTCGGCTAAAAATCTTGTGCTCAATGACTCTCCAATCAAATTTGATTTTCGTCTAATAGTTTGTGGTTAGGGGAGCGTGCTATATGGTATTGTTTGATATTTTTATGTCAGGTACATTACTCCAAAAAGAAAAGATTTCATTGCCATTTTTTTAAGTCCTTAATCTCCATGAAATTCAAAAGAATGGAGAAGCAGTTTTGGTAAGTATCATCCCCTGTTTTTCGACTCCCTATACCCTTTTTCTCATCTCTCATCGGCTACCACCGTCTTTCTCTATTTCGTTGGAGGGAACACAAATTGTTGCGTATGGTGTGAGTTCTGATGTGGGCACATCTAGACTCACATCTGACGCATTTCATCCATTCTGGTAAAAAGGGGGAGAGTAATTCAAAAGAGGGAGAGAAAACTGAAGTTGAAGTTTGATGATAAATGGTAACAAATTCAGGGGGAATTGGATCATTGATAATTTAGGGAGAGCTTCTATATTTGGTATTTTGATAGTCTTGTTGGCTTTGTGTATATGATATTTATCAAATCTTGGTTTTAATCAGAAAGCTACAAATCAGGGGGAGATTGTAAGTGAGAGTGTTCCACACGTTTTTAGCAAGGATGATTTCTAATTATTAGGATTTGTATCTTTCTTATTTTTAGAATATATTTGTAAATATCTTCTTTATTTTATTTAGTTGTTATTATTTTTGGACTAACATATTAATTATTGTTTTAGTGTATCTTTTGATTATTTTGTAGAACTCTCACATGTATTAGGAAACTCTATTTGTGGGGAAGATTAACACAAGAAAAAATTCAAGTCAATGAAGGAAGATACATGAATTTGGAAGGAATATCTCTACATGATTTAGGATTTAAAAAAAAAAAAAAAAAGAATTCATAATAAGGAAGGATTGACTTGGTTGACTAAGTAAGGTAGAAGTATAATTGTAGAAGATCTTCTCAAGCAAATTACCTCCTACAAACAAGGACTTCTTTCACTATAAATTGGAGTTGCACGCCTCATTGTGACTTACGATTTTTATGCTTAAAATCTCTAGAGTTTCAAAGAAAAAAAAATAGAGTTTTAGTGTGAGAGATTGTTTGGTATTTTAGTGTGTTTTATTCTTCTCTTGTTAGGGTTTTTCTTTGTAATCGTTATTCAACTGAGTTTATAAGAGAAGATTTTTATTGTATACAGCAAGTTGCTGTAGATAAGTGTTTAAAACAGTGTTTTAATTTGATTAAAATTGTTATTCAGTTGCTTTAGTACTGGTGTTAGTGCTGGTGCTATCACACCAGGACTCACACGAGATACTCTTGTTGTTCACTTGTCGATTGATTCTAGCTAATCAATTTCTTTCACATTATTAATTTTTTTTTATAATTTAAATATTTTTTATAATTCAGGTGTCGTCGGTACTTCCCATTTTATAGTTCTAAGGTCTATCAACCCACCCAAAGACACTTCATTTCTCTTTGATATAAAAAGGGATTGCAAACCTCTCTAGGAAAGGAAAGGAAAAAATTATTCAATATTGAATTATTGATGACTTGGTGTAACGTTTTATTATATTTTGATAAGAAAAAATAACACCATGACAACAAATTTCAAAATAATTTAAGGTTAGCTAATCGAAAAAATAACACGATGAAATAGAATGGGTAAATAGAACATAGTAATTTTATTTACCTAATTAATTGTTCGAAACAATGGTTGTAATTTGTAAATGATTGTAAAACAACAATCACTTAGATCACCTATTAAAATAAGTGTTCTGGCTTATTAACAAAATGTTTCAGATTTGAGCTTTAAAAAATACAATAACTTTAATAAATTTATCTAATGTGATATTTGGTTATTGGTTATCATTAAAAAAATGATTGCAAAACCATGGGATCTGTTGTTTAGGCCTGTCAAAATTTATCCATTACCCGGTAACCCGCTCGACTCAATTCAATATGTTATTCACCCGACCCGACCCGTTAATATAACCGGGTAAAAAATAACCAAATTTTGCAATCATTTTTTTTAAGTTATTGTATTTAAAAAAAAAAACTTTAATAAATTTATCGTTAATAATTTTACTTTATTTTTAAAATACAATAAATTTTAAAAAATTATTGTTCTGAAAAAAATACAATAACTTTAAAAAATACAATAAAGTAAAATTATTGTTCTGAAAAAATTATTATACTTAAAGAATACAATAATTAATATACTTAAAGAAAAAAAAATGTACTTAACGGATGATCCGTTAAGTACAGTTTTTTCTTTAAGTACTACCCTCCGTCCCATTACAAACCGGAAAGTTGGTCAACTGTTGACCATCTTTGACCAATAATTTATGAATATCTAGATATTTTTTTGTAATTCTAAAAAAAGTTATTGATAGTATTTCTAATGGTGAAGCAATAACAATTTTTAAAATTACAAAAAAATATCTAGATATTCATAAATTATTGGTCAAAGATGGTCAACAGTTGACCAACTTTCCGGTTTGTAATGGGACGGAGGGAGTATATTAATTATTAAAATAAAGTAAAATTATTGTTCAGAAAAAAAAATTAAGGAGGAGCATTATGATTAATTAAGTTTGTGAAATCTTGGATTGGATCAAGAAATTGTTTGGGATAGTGTAGAAAATTTGTTGGGGGGGGGGGGGTGTTTGGGGGCTGTTGACTGTAGAAGTAGAAGTAAGAAGACAAAAGGAGGAGGGGTGCATGTGGAAGTGAAAGTGGAAGAGGGTGCTGTGCAGTGCAGAGCACAGCTGTGTTGGTGGTGAATTTATTCTTCTTTTGTCTGTCAGGAGGGGACCTCCGTTTTTATCCTATTCTGGGTATGGCTCAATATTTAATTTCTTACTAAACCGGAAGATGGGAATCTTGAGATTACCTAATATTAAATATTTACTTCGACTCACAATAAATTTTTTAATTTAATTTTATACGAGAATTAAAAAGAGTTAAATATGGTTAATATTAAAAATAAAGTAGATAAAAGAAAGTTGATGTATAATAGTAAGTGAGTTGTTATGATAAATGTAGCAAGTGTACCCGTTATCCCGATTAAATAATAAAGTAGCTAAATTTTTTATTTTTGAATGATCCGAAAAAGAAAAAAAAATATCTTACTCTAAAACGAAAGAAAGGAGTATATTATTATGATTAGGGATTAGATTATCTTTAATATACTACTCGTCCTATATGAAGATCTAAGTGGGTTTAGGGGGTTTTTGTTTTTTTTAAGTGATAAGTGCTGAAATCTGATTTCGCTCCGAAAATACTAACGAATGATTAAGCAAAGAACGAAAACCGAATTCGAATTGGATAAGCTTATTTGATTTCAGATTCCGAATTCATTATCTCGAAACAGCTTAAAAAATAAAAAAATTAAAAAAAAAAAAAAAAAAAAAAAAAAAACCCAAACGTAAATGCAGTGAATGTAAACGGTTTTAAAAAAAATTAACATAAACCAAGCATGAACAGTGCGTTTTAAGAGGCTTTCAAGACCATTTTTACCTCTTAAAAATCAGTGGCTTTTTAAGAGGCATTAAGGCTGAAAAAAAAAACAAACACACTTAAAGTGTTTTACCTCTTAGAATTAAGTGATTTACCTCTTAATAAGAGGTAAAATGAAAAAACAAAAGCCCCCTTACTTAATACTACATCACTGATCCAATCTCACTTTTTATATCAAGTACGCCCTCAGACCTATCGAAATGACAGTATACTTATTTTTTTATTTTGATTGAATTTAATTAAATAATAAAAAATAACTATTTTAAAGAAATTTTTAAATATTTTTTTAATAATAATTTTAATATTGTATCAATAATAAATTTTAAATACTTGATAAACGATTATTATTTTTTGAATCCTTTATTTATCAAATTTACTTAAATTAATCTATAAAAAAGTGAGACTATATATCATTCCGGGACAACGTATGGAAGCAGGGGCGGATCCAGGCGGTGGCACTCGTCCCCACCGGCGGCGAAAATGCAGTGGAAATTTTTTTTTTTGCCCCCCCCCCATATTTTTTGTTATATATGTATATATATAATTAACTTCAAGAATAATACCAGTGAGTGGGGCAGTTCAGTGGTAGAAGGGGTGAAGTTAAAGTCTTTGATATTTCCTTTTAAATCCATGTTCGAACCCTGCTACCTACATTTTCAATTAATTTTATTTGTCCTCCATCTTTGCTATTCTCTCTCTCTCTCCATTTCTTTCTCTTAACAGTTTTGTTTTTCTCTTTCTCCTAATTTCCTCACATTTTTTCAATCTTAATTAATTAGTTAGGCTTTTCCCATTTTTTTTGTTTTTGGTCTCACTTCCTATTATCCCAAGTTTAATTAGCAAATTTGAATTTCTTTTTTGTACGAGTAATATATTTTAATAAATTGTTTGCGTTAAATACTTCAACATTATTTCAATCGTTCTTTGAATTATTTACTTTTTTCATTTTTGTTAACTAAAATACATTGTATTTTATGGATCCGACCCATTTTTTACTTGTTCGACCCGAATTTTTTTTTTTCGGGGGCGCTACCCCCGAACCCCCGTGTAATCTTGCCCCCCCCCCCCGAGCAATTCCTGGCTCCGCCCCTGTATGGAAGTATTAAGCAAATTGTGATTTACGGGGGAGATTTGGTAAAAATAAAACTAGCTCAAAATAATCTTACAAAATTTTAGATATAAATGTAATTATAATAATTGATTGGTTATTTAATTAATTAAAGTAAGAGTTATAAATAATAACCAATTAATTATCATCAATTATATGTGATCAAATTTTATGATGTTTTGTTAGTTTATTATTATCCTTTTTGGAGCGGGCCATTAGTCATTATCCATATAAAAAGTGTGATGAAATATTAAATATAAAAATCAATATGAAAATAGACCTTAACAAAACGTGTTGGTTTTTGAAAAACGCTATTTTTTTTTATTTTTTAATGGTTAGCATAAATGTGTGTTTTCAAATGTGCAATAATATTTTTATAACTAAATAGAATTTTATGTGCAATAATATTTTGGTAAATAAATGTAAATTTGCGTGTGTTAGGTCTCAGTAACACTACAACGGAAAGTCAAAAACAGTACGACTATAACTCAAAAACACAAGAACCGGCACTAAAAGACAATAGGACTAACGTTCAACAAACACTCACACTAGCACTAATGAATACTACCGCGGCCAAAAATACTTGCACCGGCACTGTCAATGTGATTGATATACTGGTGCATACATTTTAGAGTACAAGTTCGTGTTGTTAGAATTGGGTCCTCATCCTCTTAAAAGGCCTTGTTAAGAGGTGAGGTTAACCAACCTTATATAGTGGATCATTTTTATTCTCCAAGTTGATGTGGGATACATGGGACTTCAACACGCCCCCTCACGTGTAGGCCGGTAACTTGGCACTACACGTGGACTTCAAACCCAACACGGGCACCCAACACGGGTTAACTTAAGCCCAACATCAACTTGGGTCAGCTCTGATACCATGTTAAAATTGGGTCCTCATCCCCTTAAAAGGCCTTGTTAAGAGGTGAGGTTAACCAACCTTATATAGTGGATCATTTTTATTATCCAAGTTGATGTGGGATACATGGGACTTCAACAGTTTTCGAGTGAATGCATATTGAGTTTATGAGTTCGTTTGAGCGTATACAAGATAATTGGTGTAATTTTTGACTCCGAATGAATCAAATAACGCACAACATATCAAATCGAAATCAACTTTGAAACCTACCATAGTCATCAAGCTTTGCCCCCTTATAACCAAGTTTAGAAAAATCTAAAAGATGCCATTTAGACCCTCAAATGTGTCTCTAAAGTTTTTAACAGTGGAGTGTTAAATAGTGCATTTGTTTTGCTAATGCTAGTGTATGTGCATTTGAGTATCAGTTTATCTTTAAAGAGAGTCTCAATCCATGTGTTAAGAATAAGAATGTCAGTTATATTTTTAAAAAGTGTCAGAAGTTGTTGATAAGTTTTGATTACTTACGAAAATGTAATCGCACATTTTAAAAACATGTTTTTCTTAAGATTTTGGATAACAATAATATATTAGGAGATTTTTGCATTTACCATTATGACCTTGGTTATTGGCTACAATTTCAATTTTCCCCAAGGGTGGTGGCGCTAAAACAGCAGAACGCGCGACTGCAGGCTGTTTGCCGCTATCCCAAACGCAAACTCATCTAATTTCACCCAATTTTACATTTTTCCCCAACGGCCACCAACCACCACCGTATCACACGAAACAACAACCACACTACGCCGTAGACGCAACCTTAAAAATCCTTCAAAGAGCAACAGACGAGCTCAATCGAAATTTCATGGTCAATTTTAAACCCTAATTTCAGGTGTGATCCTAATCACAACCTCTGTATGAATTTACTGTAACAGTCTTTTGTTTTTTTTTTTTTTTTTTCCGTGTGTGTGTGTGGATGCGTGTGATAAAAATATGTTTGATTTGAAGTTACGTGCAATTAACAGTTCAAAGAGGCTCATATTGATTGACGTTTTGATTATTTAGATAGGGATTTTGACGTGCCATCCAAGTTCTTCTATCTAGATTACCGACTGGTCAAACGGTCAAAGCTAGGGTTTGTATTGTTTGTGTTTTGTACAAAATGGAAACAAGTGAAGCCGTGTCTTCAATTGGTACTAGTAGCAGTAATCCTGTTAGGCTCAGGTTCCATAGAGCAGCTTCTAATTTCATTCGGGCACCTTTATTGGCACTTTTGGAGTATTCTGGAGTTTTCCACACACAATCAGCTTCAAATTCTGATCAGGAAATGCAGCAAACTTTAGTTGAGGACCCCGCTCTTGATTATCACGGTTCTGATGCCAGAATTCGTCGTGCCGAGGAGGTTTCGATTAGAATTATGAGTGGTGGAGAAGAAGAGTATGTTTCTGGGGCTGTTGAGGAACAGTCTTTGCCGTCCATGCCAGATTCCACTACTGAGGGTACACCAAGGGAGTCGGGAGCTAGGGTTGGTGGAAATGATGTTAATGGGGAGCCTTCTAACTATAGGTATGATATACAGCAATTAGCACAATGGGCTGAGCAGATTCTACCTTTCTCTTTGCTTCTCTTGGTGGTTTTGATTCGCCAACATTTACAAGGTACTTCTTCTCTGCCTTTCGTTGAAAACCTGCTTTTAGTGTGAAATAGTGGCGTATCGCGTATGGCCGCTTCTATGCTTGCAGTTGCAGATTTCCCACCGGTGTTTATATAGTTTTCATGAAAATTTACACATTTTAGCAGTGTTGAAAGTTTTGAACTTTTTATGGCTCCAGAGTTGTTTGTGACTTTGTTCTATAAGATTTTGTCCAATGCATAGTTTGGTAAGTTATAAATGATATACTATCACCACTAGTTGGTTTGATTACAACCATTGTACTCCTACATGACTTTAACCTGTAGAAACTGATTTCCATAGGCAGGGTTGAGTTACTTTACCATTTTTTGAGCGGGTACTCCGTCAATTGTTGTTGTTCATATCCGTTGCTTTATGGGTGCAAGAGTTTCTATATGATAGCGTGTGTCTAACTTGATTTATCTTCTTGTTGTTCATAAACCATGGGTTCCTCTCCTCACACATATCTGATAGAACCTAACTTTCAAACTGGAATAAGATATTGCTGTTGTCATCTTGCTCTTTTTATATTCATCGTCCTATTAACAAATATCATGTTTAGAATGCATGAGGCGGTTGAGAGAAAGTAAACAGATTTAAATGGTGAATGAATTTAGGCAAGGTGACCAAAGTAGTCTGGACTCTGGATGAAGAATGAGCTGACGATGAATGAGAGGTTACTGATACTTTTCCCCATTTGATGTTTTATGTCAAGTTGCACCGAAGACTATCCCAATTTTCCAAAACAACATGTTGAAGTATTCCCGGATGAATATATTGGCAGTACCTTGTAGTATTAACTTTAGAGTTAAGCTTACATGCAATACATATCTCATGGCTAAGACCAAGATGTTTGAGCTCTAAGAACCAATTTTACTCTGCTTGCCTGCTTCTCTAAGGTTTAAAGGTCATTCAGTCATTAAACCACAGTAATTGTAGCTTTTTAGCACCTAATATTGGTATATTGATTGCTTTCAACTGACTGAAGTATTAGGATTCTCCATCAAGGTAGGATAAGCTGCATCTATTTGGTTTCAACAATCTTCACATCCTGTATTTTTCATTAATTTAACACATTATTGTGGAACTTCTTTCAGGCTTTTTGGTACAATTTGGATTTCTGCGGTCTTATTCAAATCAAATGACATCCTACGGAAGCAAACTGCCCTAAAGGTATTACTCCAACCTCATATTGTCTGTAATTTCGGTTGAAGTATACACCTGTGTTACCTTGGAATCATGTCATTAAATGAGGAAGTATTGTCCTGGTATATAAGCATATCAAGTGTCAATTATGCAGGGGGAGAGAAAAATATATGTTCTAATCGGTATCACTTTGATCTTTATGCTTCACGTGGTTTTTGTATACCACTGGCATCACAATGACGACCTTATGTACCCATTGATCCTGCTACCTCCAAAGTCAGTCCCCCCATTCTGGCATGCTTTATTCATCATCTTGGTCAATGGTAAATTTTCTTGTCTCTGCGTACTCTGCGAATTTCTTACGCACAATATTTGCTAAGAGTAATGCTTTATGTATTTTTCTACAAGATTGTACAATAAGGTTGACAAATGTTTTGATGCACAACACATTCATGCACTAAGGTGTTGTACAAATTTACAGTATAGCACTTCAAAGAATTTTGGTAAAATTCTGTGAATTTATCTTTTCCTGTTAGTTATCAAGTTAATCTACTACAATAAGATGTAATTTGAGGATTTTCCCTCATGCCCACTTCATTCTATTTAAAAAAATGAAAGAAAAGTACAATTTACTTTTTACTGTCAAAAATCACACATTCTCCCATAGATAATATCTGCTTATGGTATTAACCAGGAGTCTATCCATAGGCTAGTGGTATTTATAGCAGGCTTAGTGTAAAGCTTGTGAAGGCAATTCATGGTCTGATGGTCTCTTCTCAAGAGGCTTGCATGCCTGACAAGATACCAGATAGAATTCAGTCTTCTGTGAATATTTACAATTACTAATGTGTTGGTCCCCAACTTTCTTTTCACCTCACCTATTCTGTAAATCCATTTCGTGGGAACCTAGTCTTATGTTACTATTACTTGGATACGCTGAGTTATTTTCTGGCTCTTCTGTTCAGATACTATGGCACGGCAGGCAGCAATGGTTTTAAAGTGCATACTTTTGATGTACTACAAGAATACTGGAGGTCACAATTACCGGAAGCAGGTATTTTGAATGATGGATATACCAGGTTCAGGTGCTCTTTTCTGCACTCTCCTCTTCTGTGCCAAAATATACTTACCGTTAAAGAATTTTGATTTTTCAAGGGTCAACTGCTAACACTGGTTGAATACATGTTGCTGCTGTATCGTACTTTGCTGCCTACCCCCGTTTGGTACCGCTTCTTTTTGAACAAAGAATATGGAAGCGTCTTCTCCTCGGTGACCACAGGATTGTATTTAACATTTAAGCTAACGTCGATTGTACAGAAGGTATTCCTTATGAACTTGATACGCCTTTATCTAATTTAACATGTAAATAATTGACAGATCTCATTTGTTCTATTTTCTGCATTTACCTGAAGAATGGGCTCAGTGTCATATATGACGGTTTTTTTTATTCTTGCTGTTATTCCGACATATTCTGGACGTGTAGGTTCAAATGTTGTTTGCTGCATCAAGAGCGTTATCATGTAAGGAGGTGAATTACGGTTCAGCTGCGACAACTGAACAGGTAGGTAGGATTTTCTTGATTTATTGATGTACATTCTGTTGGTCCTCTCTCTCTCTCTCTCTCTCTCTCTCTCTCTCTCTCTCTCTCTCTGTGTGTGTGTGTGTGTGTGTGTGTGTGTGTGCACGTGTGCGGTTGGAAGTGTGGTTACGGTGGGTTTGGGTGCACACCGGGGTGGGGAGGGGGGGGGTGTTCTTTGAGACGATTGTGATATGGCATGTCAGAAGTTTAGATTACTATTCAAAGTGATCAAGTCTGCTGTTACTCTTTTCATAATTGTCATAAATTCATGCAGGTGAATGCTGCGGGGGATCTTTGTGCCATTTGCCAAGAGAAGATGCATGCTCCGATCATGCTTTGCTGCAGGCACATATTCTGTGAAGACTGTGTATCAGAATGGTAAGACGATCTGCACTATCATTCTAGTTTCTAGGACAGGGATCGGTACCTTCATCTCCTTCAGGTTCCTCGACTGATGAATTAAGTAGCATGCTTGTTCTTTTGGCCAACAATAGTTCCATTTGAAAATCAGAAAGAAAAAAAAAACACTTCTGCAGAACACCACTGAAAATCATGCAAGCTAACATACATCACCATCTTGAACCGAGTTTATTGGCTTATTTTTTTTGAAAGAACTACTTTCTAACATACTCCGTGATCGAATGCAATAATGTTTATATCTAATGGTCTTTTTGCAGGTTTGATCGAGAGAGGACCTGTCCACTGTGCAGGGCAGTGATTAAAGCAGCAGATATTAGATCCTTTGCTGATGGGTCAACTAGTCTCTTCTTTCAGTTCTTTTAAGACATGGCACTCAATCATGGTTAATTTCACTGCCCACTCCGGAGGTTTGGACAAGTCTCACTGCCCCGAGATTTGGTTTCGCCTCACCTTCACTCTTTTACCAATTTTATGCAAGTTAAAAGACTATTTGACCCCCTCAATGACTATTTTACTCATATAAAAGAGTTAGGGGAAAAATAGTCCTTTACCTTGCATAAAATTGACAAAAGGGGGAAAGTGAGGCGAAACCAAACCTACCGCAGGAGGTAGCGAGACTTGTCCAAACCTCGGGTGGGCAGTGAAATATCCCCTCAACTATGTCTACTGAACAGTGTAGTGTTTATGATCTGACCTTGGCATTTATAAGCTTCCAGCAGTGCTGAAGTCAGGGAAACTAAGTTACAGAAAGAGGAGCGGATTCCTGCACGTTGTATCTTCAAAGTGAAGGCAGTTTTTCGTACACCTATATAGATTTTGAAGGCACGAGTAAAATATTCCATTTCACTCAATTTTCATATGCCGTGGCGTTAAGTTTTTCGCTGTTTGAAGTTAGTTTGGGTTATCTAAAGTTTAACAGAGCTCAGAAGTTGTTCACTTGATACAAGTGAGCTTCCTGTCTCTGAGGCTTCACTCTGCTTTTGATGAATGGTATATATTTGCATAAAAAATGATGTACAAAATGTTAATCCTTGTTGATGGAATAAGAAAGGTCTTAAGTTTGTATATAGAAAGGATGTGTACATCAGGTTCATATGTATAGACAGGTTTTTACTGCATGCCCAACACTTTAGTATGATACTTCAGTTTTCTATAAGACACTTCTTCTGTCCCAAAAGGGTTGCAACAAGTCAAACTTTATCGCCGGTGCTTTACTTGCTTGTGCCTTCTTAAAATCTACACTATAATTGTACTCTCTTGTTAGAATTTGGACAAACGTTTTGGTACAAACTAACAAGGAAGGCGAGACAATCTTTTAGGATGAAGGGAATCTATAGTATAAAACAAATCCCCCTTTTGAACAGAACTATGAACAGTTACACGGGCGGAATTTTCCATTCTGCCCTCATACATTGTCACTTTCCATTTCTTGCCAAAAAAAAAAAAGGTGGCCATGGACACGGGCTTAGGCTAGTATTTGATAAGCCAAACTTCTTAGTACTGTAGCTATTACATGAGTTTGACCTAAAAAAATTAAAAATGAGAAGGGGCAATCTACATCCCAAGGAAACATGCTTCTTCCAAGGCCAAAGCGGTCTCATTTGTACATTTAAAGTAAAAAATATTACTCCCTATAACAGATATAGTAAGAAACAGGAAAAAGAGAAGGAAAAAAAAATTACATGATACAAACCCAACCTTCACCGAAGGAGGCTGCGTTATCCAAGCAAAAGATATGCTTATGCTCCGAGGAAAGTATGAGGGAAAGCGAAACTCACACTATTCGAGGTGTAAAGGATCAGGACCTCCCCAGAGACTTTTATTTATAAGCTTTGTGGGTTGACAGCTTGAGAATCTTGTACAGCCTCCAAGGATTGAGGATTTGTGTACCGGGGAGTTGAAGGTAAAGATGGGGTCAAAGAGGGGGGTAAAGTTGGGATTATGTTGGGGGATTGCAGATTATTTGTCGAAGGTACCCTGATTGGATAAACTTCAGTCACCTCTTCACTCCCTTCATCCAAGTAAACAACATCCTGCATGGTAAGCTGGTGGTACTCGACAATCTCCCTCAAAAATCGATTCTCCCTCGCAAAGACTGAATTTTCTTGTGCCAACCGAGCTTTCTCGGCCAATAGCGTCTCAAGCTGAAGTCTTATCTGAAATGTGAACATCAAACAGGAAATGCTAACAAGATCATCATAAATCATGGAATTTGAACTTTTGCAATCAAATTTCTCTGCTACTTGACAGCCAAAATGAGAAATTGGGATACAAAAAACATGTGAAAATAATACTCCCCTGTCCCAAAATGAATGACCATTTTGAATTTTAGAGCCATTTTGAAAAGGTTCATTTTTAATAGTTAAATTCATAAACATTCTTGCTATTCACTTTCTAATTTGCATTTTTCCAAAAATATAATGAACTATGACAAAAAAAATGAAAAAAATAATATTTGGGGACAAAATACGTCATTCATTTGGGACAAAATAGGTCATTCAATTTGGGACAGAGGGAGTAATGTATGCATGCTCTGATCAAGTGTTTTGAAAAAAAAAAAAAAGATCATAACCCTGTATCTGAAGTTGACTGGCGAGATAGAAATTAAATGATTTATAAGCTTCTCAGTATTAAACAAAATGCATACCAAATCATCATCTTCCTGGTTGTCTCTATCTCCACCACTCTCTCTAAGGATTCTATTCTCTTCTTCTAGCTGAGCGCAACGCTCCTTTGCAAAAGCCAGATCTGCTTTAACTGTCTTCAGCTCCCGAAGAAGAAGCTTGGCTTTGGCTGCCATCGCCATTGCAACCTGCCGGAAAAACCACAACACGTATCATGCATCACACAGATATTAGCATGGACTACAATTGGTCATTGGTTATAATGTGGTCAGTGGCCTCGCTAAATGTGATTGAAAATCCTACCCAGCCGTTTGAGCTAAAATCGTGATTTTGTGACTTAATTGAGTGCCAATATAAAACATTGAGGTGAATTAACTTTCATATTGAGATAGAAAAGGATGGACAACCCCCCCCCCCTTCCTAATGCAGCAATGTTGACCTATAAACCAATGATACATAGTTGCCACCTTACGTCGCGAGATGCCTTCACTTGAATGTCGACATCAGTCTGGGTCTGGGGCTGAACATTGGTTTGCATTTGGGTATGTTGCCGTGCATCACCAACGCTAAAAGTCAAATTCTGAGGTTGTTGTCTTGTACCAGTAGCACTAAAAGTCGATGTCTGGGCCTCGGGGGTATTACCCTTTTTCCTTATTTGCAGCTTCCGTGTCTCTTGAATGATATCTGCAGTTCTGTTCTCCACAATTGTGATGCCCTCCTGTGAGAAAGAAAAATAATGTAGGAAGAAAGGAAACACATAAGCAGTTCTCATTGATAAATAACTGATGTGAGTGTAGGTGCTAGAGTAAGTAAACAAATGGGAGCAAAATAGTATATGCTTTCAAGCGGGTATAAATGGAGATACAAACGTTTCTTTGTAATGGGTGCACCTATCTATGTTCAGGTGAATGTATGCATATGCGCGAGAGAAAAGAGAGACGGGCCTATGTAAGCTGTGTATGGAGGTACGTATGCAAGTGCCCAGAGAGAGAGAGAGAGAGAGGGAGGGAGAGGGAGAGGGAGAGAGAGAGAGAGAGAGAGAGCAAGATATTAAGATTTACACTGATCCTTTAAGGCGTTGACATAAGTATTCTAAGGATGGTGATATGTTTCTAAGAAGACCATTTACAGGGGTCATTAGAGTTTCAAATTTCTAAAGGAGCTCCCATTTTGAAACTACAATGAACACATGGACAAAACCTACCATGAAGGGTTACTGCCAACATCGATAAAATAAATTCAAGCACCTTTGTGGTGTTTCTTACTGTGATAGGAGTATATCAGTAACAAAGCAGAGGTATGGTCGTTTTTTTATAGGAAGAGGTATGGTCATTGAAACACGCGGCATTAACTTTGCAGTGGCAGTCAAATCACAGGTTTAAAGACCACAATGCTTTAGAGGATATGGTTTACCATATGCATCTGTTGTAAATGTGTCAAGGTCTAAAAGAGTAGACCATACCCCAGTAAGGCAACATCATGATGGATCTACTTGGAGTCAGCATTGGTGTATGGGATAGACATAGATGGTTAAGAAAAGGAATGACAGTGGATCAGTTCTAAATATGTGTACGTACGACTGTACATTGATGGATCTACAAAAATCGGTCTTTTAGTTCAGTTGGTAACTTACGTGATTGAAATGTGAAACCTGTGGGGTTGCTGCGTTTATCCAGACATTCAGGAGGACAGAGAATAATCAACATTAAAATGTTCATACTCGTCTTACGTTAGCTTAAATTAGGATACATCTACCCAATTTCTTTGGACGAGGAAAATCTCTTAGTATCACTCTCGTCTCTCGCTAACTATGTAAAAGGCTTTTCCATATTTCTTTTCTTGCCCTGATTTATCCTAATCACCTTTACAATTTCTCTCTTTCCTCTACCCATTTTCCTGATCAGAGAAAAAATAAATATTTTCAAGAACAATGTCTTTTCCAGAATCTTCCCCTAACCAGTTTTCTGTACGAAATTCAAATGCTAATGTCCAGTTTCCTGGTTTTCACCTTTAAGGCTCTTTAAGATTGAATTATGAACATATTTGATAGAAAATTAGCTTCAGCAAATCAGTCGTTAACAGTACATGGCTTTTCTTTGCATGTATGTTTGATGTATATGGTTACTATCAGATTACTATATAGGTTTCTCTTATGGCCTAGGGTTGCACTATTGTCTTATGCCAATTATGCAATGTTTGTTTCAGTCAGAAAAGAATAATGTTTACACTTCAGACTCCACCTTAGGAACATTTATCCCTAAGCATCCTTCAGATTAGGCAAAGGATGCTATCCCATGCAATTCACATCTATAATTTGAACAGAAAGACGTAAAAGTATGATTTGAAGAGGAATTCTGAAATAAACTCAAAAGTGGAACTCCGACTTAAATAGGCAGTCTAAAATCGAGAGTTCATAAATCCCACACAGATAACCTTACCTTTCATTTTGCTATATAACCCTATCATAATCATCACGATATTGCAATTCCTAAGCTTCCACATTTTCCTTTCCTAGATTAACCTAAAAAAATGATATATATTTTAACCTTAAAGTTAAAGATAGTTATGTAACAATCTTTAATCTTAAATGTTTAGATTTCAAATATCAAATCTCATAATGGCAAAAAGAGGGAGTAACAAAGAATAAAGGAGTTTCAGTAGAAACTTACCTCTAGGGCATTGCCAATGGTGCCACCAATATAGTTAAGGGATGATGCAATTGCATCTAGACCCTTCTGCAAACCAGGATTCTCTGACTTCCGACGGATCTCAGGCGATTGATATTGGGTATTATACTGAAAATAAAGAGAAATGATAAATTTGAAGGACAATAGTATCAAGTTACGAGGCCCAAGACCATCAAGTTTATAAGTTTTCATACATGGAAACTTTAACTGATATGTCTGAAATTGGCTCAAGGCCTCTAGCCAAGTAATTTCTTCAAGTATGAATTAATTAACAAAACAGTAACCTGAAAATGAATAGAAAAAAATATATATTTCCAGACATGTGTCCTTTAGAAACTTGATCCTTACCTCACTCCTTGCTTCTTTATCTAACATTTGCAGTCTCCTTCGTTCGGGTGTTTCACGATATTCAGCTACATTATCATCGTCAATTATGGATTTGGCTTTTCTTGCAAGGACACCCCAAAATCCACGTTTCGGTTCATCCAAACTTGGCATCGATGTATAACCATATTTTGGTGAATCCTACAACCAAGAAAAACACAGTTGACAATCAACATCCCAACATGGAATTAAACGTTCAATTGCCATCAACGTAAAAGAAGTGCAAATGCCCTTCAGTGACTGTTAAGATCTTAAGGAAATCTACAAAATAATCTATTTCAAAGACTGCAATACTTTCCTTGGTAGGGAAATGGAAAATTAAAGTGCAACAACCACAAAAATTGTCATGCTACAATACTGTATATCTTGCTTGAATCAGGAAACTCCACTACAGCCTAAAGTAAGGGCTCTTATCAGCGTCAGAAAAGGTGCAGGCGCAGTTCCTATTAATTCAAAATGCTTATTTAGATTGGGGTTGCAAATATTTGCACAAAGGCTGAGCGTATAGAGCTGATTAAGATTGATTGTTATTCTATGTTAGTAATTGATCCTAGTTGTCCTTTACACATGGCATTTACAACATTACAGGAAACTGGAGCTTAGTTCACTCAATCAACAACAGCAGCAAAGTCTTAGTCCCAAAATAATTTAGGGTCGGCTAACATGAATCCTCATATGTCATCGTGAAAGAAAAGATGTAAGAAAAAAATAATAAGTTAAAAGAAGTAATATGTCATCATGAATCCTCACTTCTCCATTCTTTAAGCCTCCTAACCGGTCCATCACTCGATCTCCGTTTCACATGACCAAACCACCTTATACGATTCTCCCTCATTTTATCCTCAATCAAATCAACATTACAAAATAGAAAGTGACAGTGGTCCCAGTAAATGGATAAGAAAATGGTTCAATGGGTCAAGCTAATTTAACACAACAAAGTAGTCCATGAGAAAATACGCAGAAACTATAACAATCTATATCAGAATAACAAAGTAGCTGACAGATCCACAAGACATGCTGTTATAGATGTTGCAAAATCAATCAATGCTTGTGTTTCAACTTCCAGTCTCTACGCTCCTTCAGCCTACCCAAAAAGGGTCCGAGTTACATTATCAGTATGTTTTCAAGTAGTCTCATTTTCAAGAATGTGCTTGCAAGTTGCAACCTATGTGATGTTCTACATCTCTTCTTAAAATGCAAGTTTGCCACAATATAGAAGGTTTATTATGATGCTTACACTTCCTAAAAATTACGCATATCTTAATTACTTTTGCCTTCCTGATTTTGGACTCATTTGACAAGAGGGGAAGTACTAATCTTGAAAACATTACTAATTACATTGCTCATAACAAGTCCCCGCTATGAACCATAATTGAAATACTTCGTGATTAACAATCAAACTAGGGCGAACAATTAAGAAATGCATAAATTAAATTAAATTAAATCAAATCAAACCGACCATGGTCGATGGCGGACGGGGAGATCTAAGTGGATTGGACTTGGAGTCCCGGGGAGAGTGAGCGGATTGGACGTAGGCAGACGAGAGAGAGGAGTCGCGGTGGGCGGACGACGCCCTGATGGCCTTGGCAACAAGCGAGGACGCCGAAGAAGCCGAAGAAGAAGACGATGAAGTGTCGTCTGGCGGTGGGGAATTAGGGTTGGGGCTCCCAATTTCATCATTTCTAGTACTTGTAAGCGTTAAATCCCTAGGTACTCCTCCCTGTCTTCTTCGGTACGCCATTTGATTGAATTTAATTAGTTTTCACCAACGCCAACGCCGCCACAACACCACCTCTAAACCACCAACGACAGTGGCGCAGTCGTCGTCGTTGTCGCCGGTGGACTGAAGAAAGCGACAAAAGATTAGATTTGGGGATTCAACCGAAACCGGAGACAAATTTTTCTATTATTTCCGACGCTTCTCTACCCCTCCCTTTCCCTCCCTCTTTTTCTCTCTCTCTCTCTATTGCTAACTTTCTCTCTCTAGATTCGTCAACGGTCCAGGTGGCAAGGAATGGGGTTGCGGGACAGGGTTAAATACAGGGAACCAAAAATACAGGAAACTATGTAAATTATCAAAATACTCATTTATATATCTAAAAAGAGATTTCTCTCTCTCTATCTATACGCAAAACAGTCTCCTCACCTAACCATTCGCCGGCGACCTAACTTCCAACCACAATTGCCCACCACAAGCCTATCCCCGGTCTTCGTACTTCATCTCCGACATTAACGACCGAGGGAGGATGGTATGATGGTTAATTAGCCTGAAACAGCCCCATTCTTGACAGGCGTTTATGAGCTCCGGTGACTGTGCCGAAAAGTCTTGCAGATCAATTACCCGAATTCTTTGGACGGTGGTCATTTTTGGTTTAAGGGTAATTTGGGTTATTGGAAAGAAATTTGTTGGACTATATAATTGAGTTTCATTACATTGTCTTTTTTCGATTATTGGCCATGGATGGATGTCGGCTGTTTTCCGTTGCATTGTCGGGGACCCTAATTCAGTAATGAACTGAGAAAACACGTCTTGTGTGGATCCATACGAGATGTGTCTCGTATAGATCCACACGAGACACATCTCGTGTGAAATTACACGAGACATCTCGTGTGCATATACACGACATTTATTTCGTGTATATATACACGAGACATCTCGTGTAGATTCATACGGAATGAGTGAGAACATCTCGTGTATACACACACGAGACGGGCAAGGACAGAATTGAAATTTTTCGTTCCTTGTATTTTTCGTTCCCTGTATTTAGTATTTACCGGGGTTGCGTTTGCTTGTGTAGTTCTTAAGAGAGTTGGGTTCGTTCCGGGCTTTAATTTATGGGCCGTAAGTTTAGAATAGATATTTTGTTGGACTTTTCTATGGGCTTTGCTTTGAATGAGTAAGGACCTTTATTTATAAAAAGCCCAATCTGAGGGCTATTTCTTAATGGACTATCCAAGTCTCCAAGAAAATGACAATGATTAGTTTAGTGAAGTTTTTCTATTATCCTTATTTTTTATTTGGGTAATACTAATTTTTTTAAAAAAAAAAATCACAAATTTTGATTTATAAAATGATATGTCCTAATTATGTTGGTATTTTTAATTAAACTGTGTCGGATCCACAATTGAAAACAATTGATGCAATTAATAAAATATCATCACCTCAATTTTGTATCCATCTTTTTGTAACTTATTTTGTGTCTCTAGTATTACCCTTTCTATTTTTAGTTGCTTTACTGTAAGGTTTTAAAAAATGTTGGGCGGCTGCTAGGCGTTGCCTAGGCGGGGTATAAACGGGTAAACGAGTGTAGGCAGGATCAATAATTTAGTCCTGATGTATAATATCCCGATGAAATAAATTGAAATTTTTGATTTCAATAAATCAATTTACTATTTGAGTCTTCAATGAGGACATTTTGAAATTTATACCGATAAGAAACAATGTTACTTTTGTTTTAGAAATAAACATTTTATAAAAATATTAAAATAAAATAGTAAGGTGAATCTCAGCGGTAGGCATCGTACAACCCTACTAGCCTATTTTTAAGGTGTGTAGGCAAACTAAACTCACTTCTAGGCAGAGTTGTAGTTAGTTGCGACATTTTATAGTCATCTATCGTCTAAATGGTATACTAGTACTCAAATGCCCGTGCCAATGGCACGGGTCGGTACCCCCACCCATCAAAAACTCTTTTTTCATAATCCCAAACAACTTCATTACTATGGATTACCCGTTGCCCTCGTCCGATACAAATTTTGGCCAAAGTAGTGAGCCATTAACTTGTAGAATTTTTTTAAATATACTTTCATTAAGCATAATTAATTTTAAATCTATCAATTAAATGTAGAGTAAGTTCACTATCCAAAATCAATTGAAATTAAAGAGAGTCAAGTAAGCCATTGAATTCATTTATGAAAGCTAACCATCATATTGCAATTTTGAAAGCATGGCTTGCAAGTTTTCTTATCTTGCCACTTAACCATCTCTTCATTTAAGCTTACATTCCTCCCACTTTGCACTTTCTGAGCAAGATCTAGTTCTTTGGTGTGTGGGTGGGGGTGGGGAGGTGGAAGAAGGGTAGATAGCTTGAAATAATGAATAGAAACTTATGCATAATCATAACATCTGTTGTCCCAAGTTAATAAGCAATCAAATCCAGTTTAATGAATAGAAACTTCTAAACCACTGTCAACATACATACAATTAACTTACCAGTCCAATCCTTCAAAGAGACCCTTCTCCTTTTATGGCAGAAGTCTTGAATATTGCCCATTGACGATTTTTTATTTTGTGCAGTTCTAAAGACTCAGTTACTGCAAAATCATCAAGTGCACCAGGAAGATCCTATTCATCAAAATATTTAAAACCAAGAAGTTCAGTATTTTCACAAATGTGGCAAAGGAAATATGAAGCCTAGAAATCCAAGATTGATGATTCTCGAAACGCCTCATTAGATGAAGCCCAAAGGAAAAGTCTAGAGATCACTTGCTCCCATAAATAAATGAGAAGATTTCTAGATCCCGTTATTCCTCTCCGTGCACAAAAACCAAAAAAAAATGCAGAAATCTTCATAATTGAGCTATATCCTTATCTCTCCCATAGCCTTGGAAATGAACCTGCAACAAATTAATTGAGCTACCTTATACAGGTTAACAGGAACACAACACATCTCACTACATAAAAAGCTCACTACATAAACTCTATAATTCAATAATCAACTTCAGTTAACCATGAATGGTTCCATCTTTATTCCTAATCTCTATTACTACTCATAATACTAAAACGATCAGGGACATGTCATACGACTATCATTTTCACCACTTACATTATTACCCCTAACTTCTAAACAACCATAAAGACCATATAGTAACAATGATAATACCGAATCTGATCAAAATAAAAATAGCAATACCCGAAAAGTATAGCAGAGAAATTTTCCTTAGGCCAATGGACTTGTTGGCTTGCATAGAACTCATGGTTTAATCTTGTGCTATAATCTCTATAATAACTATCCACAAAGCTAATGTGCACTACATAATTAAAATTAGTAAATTTAGGCTCATAATGTACAACAACAACAGGAATCTATTAGTTGAAATGCTTGTAATAAATTTTCTTCAACTCCAAAGGGAGTACTACTTTTATCCCAAAATGAATATTTAATTATTGTTCGATTTTTATATGAAACAAAAATGAACATTCATAACGGTAAGGATGGAGTATTATATATAACTCCTTAAATCTTAAATGTTCACTGCCACAATTCTATATCATACTCCCTCCGTCCCAAATTTAATAACCAAAAAAGTTTTCAAATGCCTCTCTAAGGCAATCCAACCTCCCTCCCACTACCTCCAAAGTCAAAAACAAAGTGGCTACACAATTTTGGAAGTCCCAACTCCTAATATATTACCTATATCTCGAAATCATCAGATTATAGCATATTTGAAGACTTCACATCCCCATGGATAAACGGGTGACCACCGTTAATGTGTAGGTAGAGCAAGGACTCAGTTAGGTTGTTACACCCACAGGCACCTTATACCTCTCATTCCCACCCAAATTAACCTCATCTTGAAATATATGTAACAAATAACACTTTATCGCTTTCAGAAGCTTATATGCATGCTCATGAGTGCCTCCAGTTGACACCATGCTCCAAAAGTATAAGTAACAATCTTAAATAAACCAAACCTTTTCTTTTTATTTGCCAAACACCATAGGCGAACGCCATATAATCCTCCTCAAAATGGCGGTCCTTAGAGGAAGCCCAAACTGCAATCAAATAAAAATACAAATCATATACAATCATTTCCTCATTTCAAGCAAGGGAATTAGCAAAACTGAAATTTCCTAAGATGATGTAACAGTAAGGTTATTCGACAACTTAATGAAAGAATCAAAACCTCTTACAGCAAAGAAATATTCAGATAGACTAAATACTCTTTCAAACTGCAAGTTTTGAAAAAGCATATTAATAAGAACTTGCGATCCGGTGGTGGTGCTGAATTGTAAAGCAATTTGAGAGAGGAAACGATAAGGAAAAATGTCGAGGGTGAGGTCGGGAAACAATGTGGGAAATGGGTAAGAGGCGATAGTGATTTACATGGTGAAAAACTGTCTTTCAACAACAAAAAATTTCAAAATAAAAAATCAGCAATTTCAAAAATGAAGTATTACCTCTTTGTGAAACAATAGTTCATGAGAAAATGCCAGTTGTTTCTCGGATTTGTGAGAAATTGAATTGCTTTTGGAACATGGACAGAGGCGTTTAGGGTTTCGACTAATGGGCAAATTCCCGGCGAGGGAAGAAAGTACGCCGATTTGCGTGACGTCCCCTTTCTCCCTGCACTCCCTCAAAACAATTGTTCCTTCCCCCATTTTCAACCCTCCGCCGCACAAATCTGCCTCTCCGCCACCGCGAAACCCTAACTCATCCTTCCATCGAATCGCCGCACCTTTCTCCAACCTCAAAACCCCCTACGGCAACTCGATCTCCAACGGTGGGGAGGGGGTCGTCAGAGAGATGAAGTAGAGAGAGAGAAACGGAGAGAGAGAGGTGAAATACCTGGGTGGTGGGTGAATGGGTGAAGACTGAAGAACGCAAAGGATTTTTGGAGAAGAGTAACTGCCGTAGGAGACGTGGGTATGACGATGATTTTCAGCCGTCGAATCAACATTCCAAGATTAAATCTCAGCCTCTCTTTATAGAGGGATAAGAGGCAGTTATATCCTCCTTGTATTGTATTATAGATAAGCGGAATAAGCGAGCGTGTATCATAATAAAAATTGAATTGTCTTGTCAACAATTTTTAAGCATTTGCTATTATTTATATGATGTGGTTGATTTGTTGTACAATGTTTACTCTCTCCGTTCATTTACATATTTCACACTTTTTATTTTGGGCGTCCACTTACTTATTTCACACTTTGTTTCTTTTCTAAAATGGAAACTTTATATTATTAAAATATTAACCCTACCCCACTATAATTTACTATTTCCTCCACTCATTCTCTCTCCTACATTATTTTAATACTCACAACACCATTATAATTTACTATTCCCTCCACTCATTCTCTTTCCTATTTTACTTTCACACTTTCAATATAATACTCTCTCCTTAATAAACGTGTAAACAGTAACTGTGAATTATGTAAATGAACGGAAGAAGTATACAATAATTAAAATATAATAAAACTATTTCTTTATTTAAAATTTATTTAAAAATGAGATATTTATACTGAGAAACAAAAAGGTCAATAGTTATCATTGACAGAGAAGAGGAAGTACAACGTTAAGGGCACGTTTTTTTAGTGAGTAGGTTTTAGGAGAAACCTGTTTCTCTATAAGTTATAAAAAATCCACTTTAAAACAGTGAGTTTAGGCTTTAAAATATCAAGTTCATATATTTAAAAACAAGACTTTTTATAACTTATGGAGAAACAGGTTTTCCCCAAAATTTTCTGTTTTTTAGTAGTTAATTTTTGTGAATTTATTGTAGCTGACTAAGAAAGAGATAGAAAAGTAAAAGCTGGTTCAAAAAAATAAAAAGAAGAAACCACTGGAAAAATCACAAGCCTATAAAAATGGCCTATGAAAGTAAACTTTAGAGGGATCAAGGGAAGAATAAAACTAATACTCTAAGAGTACTCTTTTTTTAATGGTTTTAGTTTGATTTGACATAATAATTAAAAAAAATATGAATATGAAAAATAAAATATGAGAGAGAAAGATGATAAGGAATATTTGTTGTAAGAATGACAAGTGATTTTCATTGTCCATTTTAGATAATAAAATAACTAAAATTCTTAAACCGGGATGAAGGACATGTCATCTATAACTTCACATCATTATCATTAAAATGTAGAGCTGTCAATTTGGAAATACGAGACGAGATGAGACGAAATTATGTTGTCCCACGACAGTAACGGTATGAAACGGGACGGGACTAAAATACTCTGTCCCATGTCGTCCCATTTGCGGGACGCGGGATCCCGCGAAACAATGCAGGACCCGTTGATTAGGAGGGATAAGCGTTGACTAGACGTCAAAATATATTTATGATGGAAACTTGTCTTGGTTTGGACTCATTGATATATTTCTGATTTTTATGAATCTCAGCCACGGATTCTCATGGCAATGGCTAGAGATGGATTGTTGCCACCATTCTTTGCAGAAGTTAACAAGGTCAGTCAAGTTCCCATCAAGAGCACTATTTTGACCGGAATAACCCCTGCATCCTTGGCATTCTGCATGAAAGTTGAACAGTTGACGGGGATGGTACGTGCATACTCTGTTGCAAAAGATATCATTATGTACGTATTGTTTTATTTTTGAAAAATACCTATTTGCTATGTTTGTTTAATTGCTGTAATTCCTGAAAAGATCATAAATTGAACGTCGCGGGACGGGAACGGGAAGGGCGGGGACCGCACTATGTTGTCCCGCGACGAAAACGGGACGAGACGGGATGGGACGAAACGGGACGGGACGGGACTAAAACACTCCGTCCCATCCCGTCCCAAATCTATTGCGGGACGGAATGTCCCGACGGGACCGTCCCAACTTGACGACTCTATTAAAATGTCTGTCTCAAAATTTATAAGTGTTATGTATTAAATATAAAATTGGGACTATGCCTGATAAGTTCTAAAAAAGTTTCATAATGCCCGATAAGTTCCTTCCCCGTGTTGTATTATGATGTTGTATTATGTTTCGAAAAAACAACATCAATTAAGGCCATAATACTGCATTCCGGCGGCCGCCGGTGATCGGAGTCCGAAGCACATGGACCGGCGACCAGATTCCGACCTCCGGTGACCGGATCCTGGCGATTGGCGGCCGGATTTCGGCCAAAATTGCCGGATTTCGGTGAAAATTGACCGGATTCCGGCGAAAATTGACCGGAAGCGATAGCAGACGGCGGCGGCGGAGCTGGGCTGTGACGGAGGCGGTGGTGCGGATACAGTATTATGATTTTAAACTACTGCATAACTAAATGTTGTATTATACATAATACAACATGAAAATTTATGGGACATTTTAATACAATGAGGAACTTAGTGGGAAGTGATTTGTTCTAAAAGGAACTTATGGAGCAAATTTTCTATAAAATTTAAGACCCTCAATATTTAATAAAATTACACATTAGAATAAATGCAATAATATTAAAATAATGATAACAAATAATTCATTAAATAATTATAAAAGGATAAATCAAACTTTCTAATTAAGGGTAAAAATGAAATGTGATGAGCCCGGATCTACTGGACCGGGCCCGCGCTCGGTCTAGGCCAAGAAACCAGTGACGTGGCAGTTCCTAGACCGCTGGAGATAATACCGCGGACAAATAGGCCCTTGTGGTCAAGACCGTGTCCCTCCTCGCATCGTCCCCATCGAGCACCATGGGGACCACAGCTGGATCCGTCCGTGCCCGCATGAAGTCATGCCCGCAAAGAACCGTGCTCGCGTCTTATATCTTTGACCGCGGCACTGGCGTTGACCGCGGGCACATGCCGCTTCCGGTTAATGTCGAAGCCTTGCGAGCAAGTTAGCTTACGCTCACGACGGGCCACTTGCCGGCTCCCCATCACGCATTCAATGCGGCTCGGTCCGCGCCTACTATTCCATTTAATGCAATAAGCTCTACACGGCTCATGTCCCTTTCAGCCATGTCCCTTGGGCGGGATCAATGTTCCCTCCCGACAGACCAATTAGGCTGCGGACACGTGTAGGCGGTCAAATACCAAAGTGCCCCCTAGGGCCGATCTCGTTGCTTACCTCAACAAGCACCGTGGCATTGCCTATAAATAGAAGGCCTTTACCCCCTTGGGCAAGGTAAGTTCCAGAGACAATTGAGTAAGCTCTTTTACTCTCTAAACCTAAACACACACACACTCCAAAGGTATTCAAAGCCTTATTACTCAGTATTCTTACTCTCACACCCGAGGGCCTGAGTTGGAGTAACATCCAACTTTGACCTTAACGGTGCTTGTTTGTGTTGTGATCTAGGTACATAAAACCACCAAATATATCCTAGCCAGATATCCTTGAACCGCTCCTGACCCCAAAAGCTGTGGCGTCATCAGTGGTTCCATTGCCGGGAAGTCGACTTTCTTTCGTTTTCTCGTTAAAAATCTTTTGTTTTCAAGGCACCTCACGTGTCCTAAACAAATTCAATGCCGAAAGGCTCTTCTTTTTTACATCACTAAGTTTTTCCCGTTTAAAACTTTTGTTTTCGACACACCTTGTAGTCTAAACAACCGATCGCCAAAAGACACTTCTTTTCGGTTATTTTCGCTCTTTACGAGACATGTCTCAAATTCTCAAAAATCTTTGGTCATTTGACCCTAGAGGAGGAGAACCAAGCCGAACCCTCCAACCTCAATAGGGAAAGGCAAACCAACTCTGTTTTCAACGAGAATGGGGGCCCATTCTCGGCCTAAAAATCCCATTTCAACGAGTTCTACACCTTAGCAACCGAGGAAGCCCGTCTTGAGAAAGCCCAAGCCCTACTAAACACTAGCCCAAAAACTCCCCAAGCTCACATAAAAAACACCAATCTAACCACCCCACTTTCCCGTAACAAATCCCGAGAAGGAAGGAAATCCTAGCCTCCAAGTCCAAATCGGTCGCGTGGAGGCCATGGCCATCAAAGACGCGGAGATGGAAATGTTTGAAATAGAGGCCAATGGAGGGCTACGGTTCCCTCGAGGGTCACAAAGGTTCTCCCAACGAGCTCCCGCTAACTCGCTTGCTAGTCAAGCCGTGGGCAACCGGGTTGACCCGGCACCTTGAGCGCGGACGGCTGGCCAAACGGAGCGTGGTGCGTAGATGATAGCGAGGAAATGGGGAAGAGGCACGATCAAATCGCCGTGCGAAGTCCAAAGCTAGACCACTTGGCTCCGGCCAAGGAGAAGGCCGTGGCTCCACGAGCTAAAAGCAAAAGGTTGATGATCGTAACCCCGAGTTTGTGGAATTCATGCGTAAGATGTGGGAAACCCATCGAAGGTCGCCCAAAAGTGTGGCCGCACCATGGACGCCTTCGGCGATAAAATTGCGCGGCACCGATCCGAGAAGGGCAAACCCCCCAGATGGACACCTATGACGGATCCAAAAATGCCAAGAGTCATATGGGAAGATTTGAGGAGCCGAGATGGCTTTATTCTCCGCGGATGAGTCGGTGATGTGCAAAGCTTTAGGCTGCGACCTTCACTGGCAAAGCCCTATCTTGGATGCTAGCCCTCAAGCCCCGGTGTATCAGTCATTGATCAGTTCGAGTCCTCTTCCTCAATGCCTTTGCCGGAGCGAGTGTGCCCGCTAGACCAAAGACAGATCTTGTCCGTGTCAAGCGGTGCACCAAACGAGCCTACGAAAGATTATATATCCAGGTTCGGGAAGGTGAGCGAGGAGATTGTGGACTGGGACGAAGGAGATATCAGACTATGTTTTGAGGGCGGCCTCGGTTCCTCCTTCCTCAAAATGAATTTTGCCTCAGCCAAACCTAAATCGATGGAGGAAATGTATGAAAGTGGCCTCGGCCATCGCCTCCGCCGAAGAGCCTAGCCAGTGCCCGCTCCCGAGCTTCGCGAAAGAAAGGATAAGCCAAGTCCAGGAGACCACCCTGCAGCCTCGCTCATACCAATAATCGTGGCAAAACAGAGGCCGGGATCGAAAGGCTCAAAAAGGCCGTGGCCGAAACGGTTACACGAGCTCACCGACCCAAGGGTGGTGATCATGAGAGCCTCGAGACTTTCCTCGCTCCTCCCCCCCATGCTTCGAAAGCCAAATGAGCAGGAGTAGACTTAAATTTCGTGAGTTTCACAACGACCACGGGCACGGAGCGAGGATTGTTTCAGTGGGCGAGTGATCCAGCCAGAAAATCAATAACGGGGAGCTAACCAAGTGGGTTAAGGGAAACAATACGCCCCCAATAACAATGATCGGCGGCGGGCACGACACACGCGGGGACCGTACGAAATGAAAGAGATAATAATGATGACGATTTTGGGGACTATGACATTAACTTCATTGGGAGGAACCTCCTCTAGTAGGCGATTGTCCCTCCAAATTCGGACATTAGAGAAGGTTTTCTCCATCCCCGCCACGGCTCGGAGGAAGAGCGAGAAATTGGGTTCAAAAGGAGTGAACTTGCCTCCACCCTTTTTCATTCCACACTGCCACTCACCTCGAATGAGAATCAACCGGGCAAACATAGGCCGTGTGTTGGTAGATCTTGGAGTTTGCCCGCGACATACTCTATTACCATACTTTGATTGGAATGAGAATGACGGAAGCACATCTCACTCCATATGCGGGCATGCTCGAAGGCTTCACAAACCACGTTGTAAGGGTAAAGGGGACGATCGTGTTTGACGTAGCTATTGGGGAAAAGCCCATGCGAAGACGGCCAAGATAACTTTCATGGTGGTCGATCTTCCTTCCCAATACAATGCCATTCTCGGCAGCTGCTCGAGCCGAATTGGGAATAGTTGCGTCCGTCCCCACCAAAGGGTGAAATTTAACACCCGGGCGGGGTTGCTACCATCAAGAACCGGCCGGGAGATTCCTCCGAGCACTTTGGAGGAAAAAAAGGAAAGAACAGAAAGGCCGGGCATCTGCCCATGAGATAGAGGGCGAGGACAAAATAATAGAGGAAAGGGCGAGGACAAGTCAAAAAAGGGAAAACTCTTGCGCTCCCGCCGCCGCCCGTACCGATTGGCATGCTTTCTTTCCATTCCACAAAGAGTGGAGCTCAAGTTGAGCGAGAAAATCGAAGCGATTGGCTGCCCTGTTGAGGGAGGTTATATTGATCGAGGAATAGAGGGGAAATTGACCGTGATATCATATATTCAATGGCAGCGACCGAAGCTCGTGTCAACCCCCCAACTATTGTCATTGACTCCTGCACAATCGTGAAATCGGCGACCTTCAACCTAACGACGAGCTCGAGGAGGTGGTAATCAACCCCCACTTCCCGAGCAAACGAGTTAAGGTTGAGTGGAAATTCACAACGAGGAAAGAAGGATACTTATTGAGTTCCTTAGAGCAAATTGCGATGTGTTCGCTTGGAGGGTGGAAGATATGCAAGGCATCGGCGAGACGTGATCCTCCATAAAATCAACGATGACCCCTCCTTCAAAAACATTCACCGAGAAATCCGAGATATTTCTCCCAGGAGAAAGAGATTGCCATCAAGGAAGAGGTGGAAAAGTTGCTAAAAGCGGGGATAATAAAGGAGATCTCCTACCCCAAATGGGTGGCCAATGTGGTCATGGTTAAGAAATCCAATGGCAAATGGAGGATGTGCGTTGATTTCACCGATCTCAACAAGGCATGCCCCAAAGATTGCTTCCCTCTTCCTCGCATAGGCAGTTGGTGGATTCTATAGCCGGACACGAGTTCTAAGCTTCATTGATGCCTACTCCGGCTACCACCAGATCCGAGATGGCTCCTGAGGATGTCCGCTCTGTAGCCTTCATTCTGCGGGCAAGACATCTTGCTACACTATGATGCCACTTTGGGCTAAAGAATGCAGGAGCCACATATCGGCGCATGGTCAATCTGGTCTTTAAAAACCAACTAGGCGAGAAATGCGGAGGCCTACATTGACGACATGGTCATAAAAACTAAGGAAAACTCCACGAGCTCGATGTGGAGGAAACCTTCAAAAACTTGCGCCATAACGGCATGAAGCTAAACCCCTTAAGTGCGCTTTCGGGGTCAAGGCGGGCAAGTTCCTCGGATTCATGGTCAACGAAAGAAGGGATAGAGGCTAATCCGAGAGAAAATCCAGGCCCTATTAGACATGAAACCTCTGCTGCGTGAAGGATGTACAAAAACTCAGCGGTCGCATCACCGCACTTGGCCGCTTTATCTCGCGGTCGGCGAGAGAGATGCCTCCCCTTCTTCAAAACTCTCGAAAGGGGAAGAGAGGCGATGAATTTACATGGGCAGAGTGCCATCGGGCTTTTGAAGAAGTCAAGACATACCTCGGGCGGCCACCTCTACTCAGCGGCCGGTGCCGGAGAAGAGCTCTTTTACGTATTTAGCAGATCGATACGCGGCAAGAGGTAAATGTTCTTGTAAGGGAGGAGAATAACTCCCAAAAACCGGTTTATTATGTAAGTAAGGCACTTTGTCCGCCGTAGAAGGGCGTTATCTTAATATAGAAAAGTTAGCTTACGCCTTGCTTGTATACGCTCGAAAATTAAGAGCCTACTTTTACGCACATCCTATAGCCGTACTAAGCCGAGGCCCCGCTTAGAAAGGTTTTACATAAACCGAGTCCTCGGGGAGAATGCTAGCTTGGTCTATAGAGCTCACCGAGTTCCGGATCACCTACTCCCAGAGAAAGACAATCAAAGCGCGAGGCCTTAGTTGATTTTGTAGTAGAATCATCATTCAAATTGGCGGACGGCGACCTCGGAAAAGAAAGCGAGCGTAATCGAAGATGACCCAAAAGCCCGAGCACGAAATTGTTCAACGAGGAGCGTCCGAAGAGGTGTGGACTTTATATGTGGACGGCTCGCGAGCAAGTTAATCGGTGGAGCGGGCATACTTCGATTGCACCTGCGGGAGAAATTCATGAGGGCCTTGAGATTCAAGTTCGAGGCATCAAACAATCGGGCGGAATATGAAGCGATTATAGCGGGCATGGAATTGGCAAGAGACTTGGGAGTTCGAATATTGAGATCAATAGTGACTCTCGGCTCATAGTTAATCAAATTAGGGGGAGTATGATACTATCAACCCGGTACTAACTCGATCTTGTGACCTTGCAAAAACCCTCATCAAAAATTTCACTTACTATGGTGAACCAAGTCATGAGAGAGGACGATGTGGAAGGCGACCTCCTCTCAAGAATAGCCAGAGCAAGAGAATTGGTGAGTTGGAGACAAATTGCCGGATTGAATTCACGGAGAGACCTGCTATAGATCGAATACGGATAAACAATATTGAGGATCAAGTAAGGAGTGGGTGGATGAAATGAAGGATTACATCGAGAGGCAATCCCTCCCAGGGACCCGGTAAAGGCTAGAGCCATCGGAACGGTGTCCGCGAAATACCTCGTCCTCGATGGGGTGCTTTTTCGGCGATCATTCACCAAGCCTTTACTAAGATGTGTTAAAACTCACATGGTCACCAACTTACTCTATGAGGTTCATGAAGGAGTTTGTGGCGGACATCCGAGTGCTCGCGCCCTCTCGAACAAGATCAAATTCCAAGGATTCTTTTGGCCCACAATGAGAAGGGATGCGCGGGAGTATGTTAGAAAATGTGATAAGTGCCGGAGATTTGCGGACATCCCTAGACTACCATCAACGGAGCGAGACTTTGGTAGTACCATCGTGGTCGTTTGATACGTGGGGGATAGATCTTATTGGACCATTTCCAAGCTGCTAGAGGAAGCATCAAGTATGCCGTGGTGGCCGTGGATTATTTTACCAAGTGGACGGAAGCAAGGGCTTGGCCACTATTTCCGAGGATAACACTATCGGTTTGTCCACGACCACATCTATTGTCGATTTGGGGTTCCCAGAGCAATAATTTCGAGATAATGGCACCCAATTCTCCGCAAAATTCAGCTGCCGAATGTGTGAGAATGAAGGTGCGGCACCGTAAGTCCGCGATTGCCTATCCTCGGGGAAATGGTCAAGGCGAGGCGCGAACAAGCTAGTCCTAAACGCCTTAAAGAAAAATTTGGAAGGGCGAGGAGGACGTTGGTTGGACGAGCTCCGGATCGCATTATGGGTTGTCCGCGCCACGATAAGAAATTCAACGGGAGAAACTCCCTTCTCGCTCACGTATGGAGTCGGAGGCAATGGCTCCGGTTGAGGTAGCCCTACCCTCGTACGAGTCACATACTTCGACGAGTCTCAAAACGAGGCAAACGAAGGGTGTGACTGGACGATCTCGAAGGAAAGAGAATGCGGGCACATGAAAAAATGGTGAACTACAAACGAAGCGAAGAAGCACCATGATAAAAGAGTAAATAGGAGGAGTTTTTCGGTTAGGCTTGGGTACTCGAAGCGTAGAGGTCCAAGTGGACCCAACCCTTTGGTTTCAACAAAGTTTGTCCCCGAAATGGGAAGGTCCATATGAGGTCACAAAGATAGTCAAAGAGGGCACCTATATGTTGCGACCAAAAAGAGGGGAGAAGAGCTTAAGCACGCTGGAATAGCGACCACCTTAAGAGATACTTCTTTTGAAGTCTTTGTAATTTTTGGAAGGAGTATAGACTATATGTATATAAGCGAGAAGTTATCAATCATATTTTGATGCAAAAATCAATTCCCACCGGCCTCAAAAGCTAAGGTGGATGCCCGCGTGCGGATGCCGATAAGTTAAAGAGCCAACATATGAGCTCCTACTAACGATGCGCAAAGATCTAAGGATCCGCATGCCTATATATGTACAAAGATCCATTACGATCCGTACTATGATCGCGGGGAGGACTCTCTCTGCTCGCGTGACACCACCAAAATAAGTGGATATAGATGAACGTAGGTACAAAGGCCATGATGCCCGTGCCTACGGACTCTAGTGGGGACAATGACTGAAGTCCAGGACCCACTAATTGCGCGAAGGACCTCGTTAGGGCCGTTACTCGCATGCACAGTATGTGACAAGGCCTACATATAAGCCCGTTCACCGGATCGCCACGAGACCCTCACGAAAAACCCTAGGGAGTTTTGAATAAAGGGTCAAATAAGTGAGAACCTCCAATAAGGGGATACGAGATGCCGGGGTTAAAGGGCCTCATGCTAAAATATGCTCCTACCTTTACATTGCGCGGACAATAGCCTCACGGCCACCTTACTGCATGCCCTATGAAAGTATGCTTGCCTTGGCTACTTTTGACTTACACCACGGCTCGCAAGGTGGGAATAAGTGTAAATGGATGAGAGTGATCAAACTAGTTTAACAAAGCCAAGCAGACAAACGAGGTTAAGGCCTCGAAGTTTGCCACAAGGCTAAACAAACGCGATCATAGAAGAATAAAGGCGACTCTCACAAAAACCTAAGGGTTTTGAATAAAGAGTTAGGAAAACTCAAAAATGCGGGCAAAGGGCCTACTAAATTTCTTGCCTTGAAGGAAGAAGTATAAAGTTAATTGCAAGTCAAAACGCTGGAAAAAGTGATAGGCAAGAATGCAAGTACTTAGGTGCTCGAAGATTGCCAAACTACTCAAAATAGCCTACGAGACAAGCAATTAAGATAAAAGTAAAAGGAGCCAAGTTGAGAAAAATGCTTCTATTTATGATAAGAAAGTATTTACAAAATTCCTACACTATTACAACGAGAGATCCTAGTCTATTACAACAAGAAAAAGCAAAAAAATCCTACACTAAGGAGCATTCTCCTTGGGCTCCTCGATGACCGCTCCTCGGTGCCCGCTTACGGCTCCTCGGTGGCCGCGCCCCTGTGCCCGCCGGAGTCGGAGTTAGGGAAAGCGGTGCAGTCTCGGAGTCACCTCGGTGGTAGGAGCAGCTTGTTGCTCGGCGGAGGCTGGAGCGGACCCGCCGAGGGGAATAGATCTCCATGAGGCCCCACTGGAAGAACACGAGCAGGCATCCCCCAAGGATAAAGGTTGTCCCCAAGCGCGAGCATCAGTTCGCGATCAGTCCAAGGCGATCCACTTACGCTGCGGGAGCGAAGGCCGCGAAGAGATCAAACCCTGACCTCTTCCTCGGACGAGGAACTAGCGCGTGCCGGGCACACACTCCGCGTCGGTAAACCGGTGAGCCGATTACGGCCAAGCTGGCACACACGGAGAACATACCGTGGCCGCGAAGTTCGGACTCGTGTCGGACGCCCGCCTCATCTTGGGCCGAAGCACTCCGCGGTGAGCGGGTCGAAGTTCTTATACTCCTCGACGGCTTAGCTTCGCGAGCCTGCGCGTCCTCTCCCTCTCCCGGCTCAAGCTGCGTAGGGGGTAGCAGTTTCTCGGAGAGCTTCATTCGCCTTAGCCTCCGGGAGTTTGACCGACTCCTCGCGGCTCCAGTTTGATTGCGAGCTCTTCATTTCTTTGCTCGAAGCTTGCTCTTGTGCCGCGGAGCTCATCCGTGACCCTTTGCCTTTTCAGGCTCTTCTCCCGGCTCGGTCACCCGCTCCCGGAAGCCACTTGAGATCGGACTCCTTGGTCGCGAACTCCTTTTCCTTGGCATCCGGGGAGGGAGCTCAGAGTACCCACCTCTCTGGGCTGCTCCGGCTCGCGGAGTTTGCCCGCCATGTCTGGTGTTGCAAGCTCGGCGGACGCCAGTATCATAAGTCTCCGGAGCCTCTGGCCTTGTTGCCCACTGCGAGGAAGAAAGTCGAGAATTGGGTGGAAAATCGAGAGGCTAAGTGAGGAAGCGGAAGAAGGTCCCTACCTCGGTAAGGGCAACCCAAATATCCCCGTCAAGAGGCGACGGGTTCTCCTTCTCAGCCACTTTGGTGGTAATTCTCGGTGGCAAAAGCTTGTTGATCGGCCCAATGCCCACAATGAGACTCAGGCGGGCCCGGGCATATAAGTCTACCCAGTAATGGCGGGCGCATCCCAGCACTGCTTCCTTTTCTCCCATGCCTCCTCGCGGGTGGCCGGGGAGGAAAGCAGGATAGACCTGAGCATATTGTCCCCGCGGCGGAGGAGCAGTGGTAGAGATAGTGCAGGCGGAGGCTACGGGTAGAGGTATCCCCCACTTTACGGGTCTTGGAGGACCTCTCCTGTGCGTCGAGATCGGCCCTCTCTCGGTCCTTTTCTTGGGTTGCTCTGGTTATGCCGGAGAGCAATAGTGCGGCCGGGAGATGATGCCGGAGAGCATTGGGTGGAGGAGGACCCGGGGAGGTGGAGCGGATTCCGGTTTTGAGAATAATTACGGGAGCGAGGTAGAGTGTCCCAGGTTTTCTGCTCGCAACGAGTGAGCGCGATCTTGTCTTTGGTGGTGACCCCTCCCATCTCATTACGCCTCTTCGGGCGAGCTTCCTTGTTGGCCTTCATGTTCTTGGCCTTCAGTTGAGCAGCACTTAGAGGAGGAGCCATCGAAATTGTACATACGGATCTACTCTGGAGGGAAAGAAAAATGGTTAGCAAAGCAGTTCAAAAAATCAAAAGCAAAGTAAATTGGCAAACAGTTTCATAAAGGAATCAGAGACCAATTATTTCGGGAGGATCGCACTCAGCGCCCAGCATACAGGTCTTACAATCTGCCTCGAACTGGTAATGTTCGTGCACCCGCCAATCAGGGTCGCGGGGCAAAGGCTCTATCACTACTCTGGGGGCATGTGGGGCGCCCTCCCTGCGAGGAGCCACCCCCGAGTAGATCAGTAAGGGCTCATCTTCCACTATGGCGCCCACGTCATATACGGGCTCCTCCCCGCTGTCCAAGTAGAGGGCCAGATGCCTCTCTATGGCAGTGCGCAGTGCATCGGCTGAGGAAGGGTCCGGATATTTGCTAGCGGACACCTTCATAGGAACGGGGCTGGAAGGTTTGGAAAAGGGCCATCCGAATCTAGACTCAATCACCAGGATGTCCCTCTGGTTCCATTGGTCAAACTTGTTGGAGGGAGGAGAGAATGTCCTGGTGGAGTAGTTCCTAGCCTTCAGGCTCAGAATGCCGCGGAGAATTTGGTTCTGATAGTAGGCGTAGAGCCCGGCAAGGGTAGGTTCATAGCCCATGAATCTACACACAGCAATGAAGGAGACAATGGCCCGGATGGCATTGGGAGTCAGGTGCGTAAGGGCGGGCGAATTGAACTCCGAGAAAGAAATAAAAGAAAGGGTCCAGAGGGCAGCCTCAATCCGTTCTCATGGGCCCATAAAAATGCAGGCCCTATTTGTCCTCGCAGAACATCGGCCATCTGTCTCTGGCCGCAGTTTGTCCTTATCCTTCAAATGTATACTCCCTCCGTCCCACCCGAATTTGGACAAATTTCCTTTTTGGGCGTCCCATCCGAATTTGGACAGCCCAAAATGGAAACCTTAAATCACTATTCTCTCCACTCATTCTCTCTTCTACATTATTTTAATACTCACAACACCATTATAATTTACTATTCCCTCCACTCATTCTCTCTCCTATTTTTAAATTACACTCACAACATTTACCTTTTCCTTAATCTCCGTGTAAAGTAACTTTGTCCAAATTCGGGTGGGACGGAGGGAGTATGTCCTAAGGTGCGGACACGGTAGGCGTTGCGGTCCACATTGTAAACCTCATAAATGTCCTCCTCCCAGTCAATGGTGGCCACCTCCTTGGCCTTCTTACGGCCACGACCAGGATTCACATCCCTAGCTGGCCTCTTGCCTTTGTTCCGGGCAGGGGCCACAATCTCTTCCTCCTCCTCGGAGTCAGAGCTCTCGAAGGCATCCACGATATTGGTGGTCTCAGCGGCCTTCTTGGAGGTCCCCGCTGCCCTCCTATCCCCCTCTCCGTGGTCATCTTCTTCGGTCTCCGAGCTCGAGGAGCCAAAGAGACCGGTGGGGTCACCACGGGCAGGGGCCACCTCCGATTCAACTTCACCAGTTCCAGTCACCTCAAAATCAAGGGGGTCAAGTTCCTCGCTGCTGCTCAGCTCAATTGTCCCCGCCCTAGGGGCCGCGGGCACAACGGGGGGAAAGATGGTACTCAGGGGCAGAACATCTAGAGGGTCACTCAGGGTCCCCGCTCTCGGTGCCCGCGAACTGCTTGATTGGTCAGAGTCCATTAGTTCACACTTTTCCCAGTCACAAACTACTTCGGGGACGCGAATCGCTCTCCTCACTAGTTCAACGGCGTTCAGAGCCGAGCCTCTCTCGCGGGGAAACCTGCACAAAACCCCCATCACAAAATTTCTCAGCCTACTGGTATCCCCCAACACCAAAACATCACCGTTCCTTTTTACCCTTTTATCCTTGGCCTCCCACAACCGGGGTGGGACAAAAGGCCCCCATTGGGATTTTTCGCAGAAATACTGGAAGCACTCAAGGGATAACCTAAGCCACCCATGGCCTACCTTCCTAAATATCCCCCCTGTCCGTTTACAAACAGCAAACAGATCTGGAGTGCTCCCATCTCCTAACTCTATGGGACGGCGGGGTCCAAATTCACGAGTGGTCATTTCGTTCAAAACCCAGAAAAGGAAAAGAAAAACAGAAGGAGATGAAGAAGAAAACACCCAATGTTACTTACGAAAAGAAAGCTTGAGGGTAGATTCGGAGAACGGTTGCACAGAATTCGCAGCAAGAAATTTCTCTCTCTAAAGCTCTTTGAATGTTTGGAAACGGTAAAATTGTTTGGGGTTTAAGGGTTTGGTATTTATAAGGCCTACCTATACGGGTTAACCCGTTAACCCGTATTAATTAGCCCACAAATCCAACCTCGGACCCTGAACCGTCTCCAACGTTTGAAAATTCGAAAATTAAATACCTTTTGCATTTATTACCCCCCTTGGATGGCTGACACGTACCCCTGACGTACCACTAACCCGTCTTTTCATCTGCCAAGGGGCCCACCTGATTAACCGGGAGGCACGCCATGCAAGGGACCACGTGTCACTCACTGGTGCCTCCCGAACGTTCCCATTAGCCCTTGGGGCCGAACAACAGACAACAAAAGCGCTAACACTGGTGCTCGCTCGAGGAGCAATTGAGGCAGACCGAGCTTCTAGTAGCTCCTCACTCAGACCATAAATAATCACACTTGGAGCTAGGGGCCATTGATGAGCCCGGATCTACTGGACCGGGCCCGCGCTCGGTCTAGTCCAAGGAACCAGTGACGTGGCAGTTCCTAGACCGCTGGAGGGAATACCGCGGACAAATAGGCCCTTGTGGTCAGGGTATCCCTCCTCGCATCGTCCCCGTGAGCACCATGGGGACCACCGCTTTCATTGGATCCGTGCCGCATGAAGTCATGCCCTTGACAACCGTGCTCGCGTCTTATATCTTTGGCCAGCGGGCGCAGCGTTGGCCGCGGGCACGTCTTTGCCTACGGTTAATGTCAAGCCTTATCGAGCAAGTTAGCTTGCGCTCGACAGGCCACTGTGCAGCTCCCCATCACGCATTGATGCGGCTCGGTCCGGCGCTCTACTATTCCATTTAATCACGATAAGCAAACTACACTGGCTCGTATCCCTTTCGGCCGTGTCCCTTGGACGGTCGATATTCCCTCACTGACGGGACCAATTAGGCTGCGGACACGTGTAGGCGGTCAAATACCAAAGTGCCCACAGAGGTGATCTCGTGCTTACCTCAACAAGCACCACGGCATTGCCTATAATGAAGGCCTTTACCCCTTGGGCAAGGTAAGTTCAGGAGACAAAAGAATTGAGTAAGCTCTTTTTACTCTCTAAACCTAAACACACAGCGCGCTCGAAGGTATTCAAAGCCTTATTACTCGGTATTCTTACTCACACCCGAGGGCTCGAGTTGGAGTAACATCCAACTTTGACCTTAACGGTGCTTGTTTGTGTTGTGATCTAGGTACATAAAACCACCAAATATATCCTAGCCAGATATCCTTGAACCGCTCCTGACCCCAAAAGCTGTGGCGTCATCAAAATGAAAGCACAACCAAGAGAAGAATCGGAAGGAGCCAAAAAAAAGGGCCAACTAAGGGGGGTTTTGTTTTTTTTAAGTGATAAGTGCTGAAATCTGATTTTAGTTTTGAAAATGACTGAATGATTAAGAGCGACAAAGAATCGAAAACCGACTTACGAATTGGATAAGTTGTTTGATTTTCTATCTGAATTCATTTTCTGAAACAGTTAAAAAAAATTAAAAAAAATAAAATAAAAAAAAATCGTCAAAACCAAATACTCCCTCCGTCCCGAAAAACTTTACCCCTTTACTATTGAGAACGGAAAATAAGAAATAATGTTATTAAAGTATGTGTTGTGAGTGGGAGGAGAGAGAATGAGTAGAAAGAATAGTAAATTTGAAAAGTGTTGTGAGTGGGAGGAGAGAGAATGAGTGGAGAGAATAGTAAATTTTTTTTTCCCTTTTAGGAAAGTGGAACTTTAAAGTGGGACGCCCAAAATAGTAAAAGGAGTAGTAAACAGTTTTAAAAAAAAATTAATCAAAACCAAATATGAAACAGTGGCTTTCAGAGGCTTTCAGAGGCAATTCAGCAACATTTTAACCACTTAAAATTAAGAGGACTTTAAGAGCCTAACAAGCCTTATTTCAAAAAAAAAACAAACACACTTATTTCTCTAATCCTCTTAATGAATAAGTGTTAAGAGACAAACAAGACTGAAAAACTAAAAACAAACGCCCGTAAATAGTATTGTTTGGTCTGAGAATCAAACTCGGACAAGTCACGTTAAGGGTAGGTTTGGGCCTATTTAAAATTGGGTTTGATCTTTTGACAATTTATCTGATTAAATCTATCCATTATTTAAAGTTCAAATAAATTACCAAAGAAAATAGAAAATCCTTAGTCTAGTTTGTGATTTAGGGTCCGTTTCATAAATCATCCTAGAAAACCATACTTTTTCTAATAAAAAATAAATATAAATAAATAATGAAGAAAAAAAAGAATCAACTAAAAAACAAAGTTCATCATCCACAACATTTTTACCCCCACATTGTTCTCTTTAATGTCATATTTTCTTTAATCTCAAGTAGACTTGTATTGTATCGCTTTCAATCGTTTTTATACATGGTTGCTTAGGCCTTCCTTACCCCCCCCCCCCAAAAGGTTTCATACTCTAATGAAGTGGGCGAGTATTATTATATATCTGACAATTATTTTCTCAATTGCCGTTGTGAAACTTTGAATCTCACCAACAATCATCCCCTCATACCAAGAATCACACTGTTATTATGGTCCGCAATGTTCCTCTGGTTCATATCTAGTGAAAGCTTGTACCAATCACCATTATAGTCGCGCACAGACGGTCCGGTCCACCTGGTCATACCTATCCGAACCACAACTCTGATATTATTTGATAAATCACGATCACCACCACCACTTATCAAATTAGTATGATAATATTCGCTTTAGGTACAACTCTCACTAATTTGTTTTTTGTTAACCCTCAAAAAGCCCCATGCTAATGGAGCGGGTGGACGCTCTTATATAATTGACAATTATTTTCTCAATTACTGATGTGGGACTTTGATTAGCATCCCAACACTACTTTCTCCCTAATCACTTTGTTCCTCAATCGAGTTTTTTTAAGTATATCCACCCATCTATCATATCATACACATCTCGCCATATTCATCTCATGAAAATAACAGTGTCTTATAAACACTCAGTACCATAAATCAACACATGCCTAATTGTTGTACGATATAATTTTTCTTTTATTCTATAAGATATGACGAGATAACAAAAAAACCTGCCAACTTTGATTTTATAAACACCATTTCAATTCTTCGTCCTTTTGAATTTGAATTTGAATTTGAATAAACAGATCAAATGAATAAAAAAAACATGCGACAATTTTTTTCACCAATTGTAAAGAAATAAAAAATAAGATAGATACTCTATGTCCCGATTTAATGTTTTTAGTTTGATTTGTCACGAAGATTAAGAAAAAATAAACGTTATAAGGTAAGTATGAAAAGTAAAGTAAGAAAGAAAAAGAAACCGTCGGCAAGAACCCATTAATTAAACATGGATTGTGAATGAGTAGATGTGAATATCCCGATAAAAGAATGGGCGGACGGCGATGGTTATCAAGTATTTTTTCAGACACCTTTTACGGCGGTGCTATTTTGCATTATTATGTTTCACTTGCGACACAAAGAAGTTGGAATCATGCCAATGTACCAAACAAATAATAAAGCCATATTGTTTGGCATTTGTAAACTCCCACAAAGACATCTACACATGATACCTCCTTTTTATTAAGTTTCCTTGTCCATGTATTAAGGAAAAAAGCCCACTTGAAAAGGTTCTAGGTTAGGTGTGATGAATATACACTTGTTGGATTCCTATTTGCTTTTGCTCTTGCTCTATGGAAGGAAGAGGAATTTATAACTAGTGCTCGGGGTGTGGTTTGATCAAATATTAGGCTCTATTTGTTTAGTGAATAATAAATTTTTTGATAATATTTTTTGAAAATTGTAATAAACCAGTACTCGCTGTTCGTGCCAATGGCACGATGACAGTACGAATGATGACAGTATAAAAATGATTTATCCTATAAAAATGCACGATATTTTGCGATTGAGATATTAGAAGAAGTCAATTGCCTATTTCGGTCTTTACAACGCCCCATCCCCACTCAAACAATTTTTTTTAATTTTTTTCAACAACCTTTTTACACGATGACATATGAGGATTCATATTAGCCGATCCCAAATTATTTTGGAACTAAGGCTTTGTTATTGTTGTTGTTGTTGTTTATGTAAATTGCAAAGTGGACAACAGATGACCCTTCCTACTAAGATGACATACCAAGAGTGCAAATACGCTATGATCTCATCAAATTAGTACAACACATTAAGGCAAAATCAGTTTTTATCCATTGCTGTGATCTTTGCTCTTTAAGCACTTGACAAAAGATGAGAACATTTTCGATGAACTGCAATCACAGTAGTTAAAGCGTATAAGATTTTTTTTAGACAAATAGTTAGCTAAATTCATGGACAAACTATAACCTAGATGATAAAAGTGTGCAGAAAAGCTAGACTTGATAACGTAAATTTGATAATAAAATACCAACAAAAAGAAAAAGAAAACGACAACAATTCACAAATTAGCAAGCAAAGTATCAACAAATTAGCAAGCAGAGTATCAGAAATATGATTTAAGGTCTGCTAGACATAAGCCTCCTATCCATAATCACAAACATTTAAAGTAAAACAAAATTGAATATTCTGGTGCCTTCAATTTTGGCCCAAAAACCATAACCAATTTATTCCCAATATTTCAAAATTACAAAAATGGAGAGAGAAGATAGAAACTAATCAGAATCTTAAGCTTCAACCTGAATCTTAAGCTTCAACCCATTTTGATAATAAAAGAACACCCAATTTAGAATATGTATGAGCAAACTCAAATGACAGTTTTATTTTTCCAACTTCAGGATCTCCATTGATGCACAATGGTTCTTTCAAAGCTCTTGAATTTGAAGCTAAGAATATATGATCCCTTAAAAATTTTGTGGAGAAATCAAAATGACTTTATTTGGTCAGACAAAGTCCAAAAAAAAAAGACACCGTTGTTCAATTAAAAATCACCCTTTGGCAATTATTTACTTTCATACTTCACTCACTCTCATGTTCTTATTCACCTTCAAAAATCGAAAGGAGCCTAATCATTATGATCATTCTGAAGATTGACGCATGGTTGATATTTTCCACCACAAACAAACACAAAAATATACTTAATAATATTTTAAAAAAATGTTTCGAAAAACATTTTTCTATGATAATTGATAAACTTTGTGAAAACGTTTTTTTTTAAACAAAATCACGAACTACAATTCAAGTACGAGCTACATTAATCATTTTTATATTGGGGGGGGGGGGTTTGGGAGTGTCAAGAAACAATTTAAGTGGGAAATTGAAAGTAATATCATACATTGCTTAGAAAAAAAAAATCATCAATACACCTTATTAATGTGATCATACAAGAAGATATCAATGAAGTGTTTTCTCCTAAGCCAAGTGTTCTCCTACAAGTTGCAACCTAGCTATAAGTACGGTGCAAAGCACTGCACTCGTAAAGTCAAAGTCAACCAACCAAGGTGCGGTTCGGTCCGATCGTGAGTGAGTCTGGTCCCGTCTAGATCTGATTCAGTTGAGTGTGCGTGTGCGTGTGCGTGTGTGTGTCTCGATTCAACCAGTGATCCGGTCTAGACCGGGGTCGGTTAAAGTGCACGATTCAAAAAAAATCCTGAAAGGTTCGGATAGACAGTTGGGACTGACAATTCACGTCTGTTCGAAAGATCTATCCAGCTAACCTTCACACTCAATCGGAATCAAGTCCAATAGTGCATATTCCACCTGGTGCAAAGTGTGCCTATTACTAAGGCATCCCTGACTTTTCCACAACTACAAATAGGACCCTCTCCTTATTCAAAACATTAAAACTAGCATACAAAACATTTTACAATTGTCAAAAGCATCCAAGCATTCTAAGTTTTTGCATTCGAGTCCAAAAAGATCCCTAGTATTCACTATAGTTCAACCGACAATTTCAAAATTGTTGTGATGTTCTGAAATATCAGAAAATCGTTATATCTTAGAGACAATTAGCTTAGTCCGTGAGCCCTAGTATATGGGACAATATTGTCTTTAAAGAAAAGAGTCAAAGTCTTATCTCAATTTATTTTTTGTTAAAAAATAATATTTTTCCATCTCATTATTTTGTTATGTTTAAAGCTATTTTTATTTATTTTTAATTAAAAATTTAAAATAAAACTTTATATGCTATATGCAATGTTGTCAATTTTAAATGTGGGATAATGTCTCTTTCACGATTTATACCACTGTCCACAGATATAATTTTCTGTCAATTTATTTTGCCTTTGCTGACTATTTACTGATTTTCGACGAACATTAACCCGACATAATTTCTTGACAATTTATTTTGTCTTTGCCGACTAATTACTGGATTTTCAACCAACATTAACTTGGCCCTACTGATGAAAATTTGATCGGTATTACCAATCAAAATTTACCGACATAGTGTCAACGAATTTCCCGTCCATAAATGACAACTGCCAGAAATTTGGAATTTCTCACTCAAAATACAAAAATCAAACTACGCCTCACACTTAGGGCCTGTTTGGTAACTAAATTAAGATTTTAATTTAGAACACTTTAAAAGATTAAAAAATTAAGCTTGTTTAGTAAGGTAAATTTGAATCACTTAAATAATTAAGATTGTTTTAAATAAGGCTATTAATTTTAAGTGGGCAAGGAGTAGCTTAACAAGGTAAGAGGTGGAAAGAATGAGAAAAAAAGGAAATGAGTTCAAATCCACACATCAACATATTTTATTTATTTATTTATTATTACTTCCTTTTGTTGAAATATTTTTTCTTTTCATACAAATTATATTTGACCAAGTATGAGAATATAATTTTTTTTAATATTAACATTTAATAATATTTTTATTAAAGTATCATTATATAATTTTTTTTATTATTTGTCAACATTTGTGATCATATTTACCAAACTAATCAAGATAAATATTATTATGGGATAAAGAAAGTACAAATAAAAATATTTAAATATTATAAGATTAAAATTTACTTATAATAATAATAATAATAATAATAATAATAATAATAATAATAATAATAATAATAATAATAATAATAATAATAATAATAATAATAATAATAATGTATATGTCAATAATGAATTTATTTTATTATAAAATCATAAATATTATTCATATAATATTTTAAATGTTGAGTTGAAATTCTGAAAATTCAGATGTAAGTGGTTTGTCATTATCAAACAAAAATAAGTCTTCAAAATTCAGCAACTTAATGATTTCAGCTCTTAATTTTCAGCTCTACATTTTCAAAGCTTAATTTTCAGTTTTACCAAACAGGCCCTTAGAGCATCCACACTCACACTTAGAGCATCCACAGTAAAATTCTCACCACCACGTTTACGAAACTATTCCACGAACGAAATTTTGCTAATGCCAACTTACATTTTATAGCGGTGAATGAATTTTTTGTTCACAAATATATTTTTCAATAGAAATTTAATATTATAAAATTAATAATATGCATTTATAAATATTAATTTTATTAACATCATTAACAATAAATATAATTATTATTTTATTATTTTACTTAATTGCACAATTTAAAAAATTAAACACTCGCGAAGCCCACAACTTTTCATAATTTTGGTTAGTGCCTACTATTGCATCAGTGTTTGTATTCATGTAGGCACTGATGAGAGCTTCATCTTCTTTGTATCTCCATGCAATGTTGATTCTTTTTTTCTTTTTTGTTGCTCCTCTTTGACGCCATGTGGGTACCGCCTCTTCTTCTTCATCGCCCTCATCTACTTCTTGTGTCTCTGGAACAAATTCGTTGTTCTGTGACTATTGAGTAAAACTTTGGTAGTTAGATGCAAAGCCAAAAGATGACTGGTGTTTAGTGGAGAATTAAAATTTTGGGGCAAACTTTGGTTGAAGTTTAGAGGATTTGAGTTGTTGGGATAGTTTTGAAAATTGTGTTGCTGATAATTTTGTACGAAAATGAGATCGTTAGCCAACATTTGCTCGAACCAAGCATGATCAGGATTTGTTTCAGAATTATGAGAACTATTCCTATAATTACTCATAATAAAAAAATCTTGATTTTTTGCTAATTATAGAGAAATAAATTATGGAAGATGAGATGTACATGATCTAGCAATCTTGAGCTCTATTTATAGGGGGAAATGAACGTTTTTAAAATTTTGACCTAAACGACGTTGTTTGACGCAAGAGAAAATATAAATTTTATCAAATATATACAATAATAAAACATTAGAATCATTTTTTAATATTAAAATATATAAATTATGTCTATATTATAAAATTAGACTCTATTTATAGAGAAAAAGAAATTATAAACATTTTTAATATTTTTATTTCAATAATATAATTTTAAAAATGTCAAAATTATAAAATACACATATAGCTCAGACCAATTTTCGTTTACGAATTCGTTCATGAAATGAACAAAATTTTTCGTTCATGGCCATAAACGAATATTTAGCCACCACTAATTGGCATGAACCAAATTGGTTCATCAAATTACAAAAGGACGAATCAATTTTGGTTCACCACTATTCATGGTCTTGTATATTGGATATTATTACTCTCTTCATTTTAATTTAAGTTAATGTTTATTTTTTATCTAAAATTCAAAAGTAAATGTTTATTTTTATTAAAAAATGTTGAAAAAAATATTTTGAAGAGAAATAAGAAGCCATGATATTGAATAAATACAATCATTCAATTTATAAACATAAATTTTGCAAGTATACTTTGAATTACAATTTCTTAAATGTAAAAATTATTTGAAAATAAATTCTTTCAAAAATAAATACCACCTCAGTCCCGTAACAAAGTTTTTAGTTTAACTATGTACACGATTATTAAAAATTTGTTGTAATAAGAAAGCAATAAGAGACGCAAGAGAAAAGGTGAATCAGGAACTTTATGATAAGTTGGATACAAAAGAAAGGGAAAAGGACATCTACAGACTCGCTCGTATGAGGGAAAAGAGGACACGAGATATTGGGACGGTTAAATGGGTGAATGATGTAGACCAAAGAGTTCTAGTCGGGGATAAATAGATAAATGAGAGATGGAGTTCGTACTTTGATATCTTGTTCAATGGCGGTCAAGAGCAGGATATTGGAGATTTAAATATCTCTTCGAGTATGGTTAATCGAGATCTTATACGGAGAATTCAAAAGGGTGAAGTGGAAATGGCAATGAAGAAGATGGGATCGAAGAAAGCTGTAGGACCGGATGAAATACCTATTGAGGTTTGGAGATATTTTGGGGAGAGGAGAATAGATTGGTTAACAACGCTATTTTACAAGATATGGAGAATTAGCACAATGCCATTGGAGTGGCGGAAGAGCACTCTGATCCCTTTGTATAAGAACAAAGGTGATGTCCAAGACTGTGCCTACTATCGGAGGATCAATCTAATGAGCCATACTATGAAACTTTGGGAAAGATTGATTGCACAAAGGCTGAGAAAAATTGTGAATATTTCGGATAACGAATTTGGGTTTATGTCGGGAAGATCAACTATGGAGACAATATATCTTATGAGACAAACCATGGAGAAATATCGGGATCAAAAGAAAGATTTGCATATGATTTTCATTGATTTGGAGAAGGCGTATGATAAAGTGTCAAGAGAGATACTTTGGTGGGCATTAGCAAAGAAGGGTGTTTCAAAGAAGTATATTGCTATTATCAAGGACATGTATAATGGAGTTAGTACTTGTGTACAAACTAATATTGGAAAGACTGAAGAGTTCCCTATAAAGATTGGAGTGCATCAATGTTCCACACTTAGCCCCTTTCTTTTTGCTTTGATAATGGACAAATTGACTAGGTCAATCCAAGATGATATACCAAGCTGTATGTTGTTCGCAAATGATATTATGCTGATTGATGAGACAAGAGAGGGTGTTTAAAGTAAATTGGAGTTGTGGAGACACACTTTGGAATCTCGATATTTTAGACTGAGCAGAAGCAAGACTGAATATTTGGAGTGTAAGTTTAGCAGAGTTGAAAGTAGGGAGGCAGGGGCGGTCACATTTGATGGAAATATTGTCCAAGCTTCTGAGTTTTTTCGCTATTTTGGATCCATTATCCAAAAGGATGGAGAATTAGATGGAGATGTGACTCATAGGATTAAAGCAGGTTGGTTGAGGTGATCAGAGGTAAAGTATGAGTTGCGGCCATTGAGGATAAAATGAAGGAAAATCGTCTAAGGTGATTTGGACATGTGAGAAGGAGATCGAGTGATGCACCGGTTAGGAGGCCAGAATAGTGGAGAAATGATAAAATGACGAGGGGCAGGGGAAGACCCAAACAAACTTGGATTAAAGTGATTGGAAATTATATGAGTTTACTTGGAGTGGATGAAAGTATGGCTGGCGTTGAAGTGGAGGGCAAAAACCCATGTGGGGGGTTGATTTTTTTTTCAACAACCTTTTTACACGATGACATATGAGTATTCATGTTAGCCGATCCCAAATTATTTTGGGACTAAGGCTTTGTTGTTGTTGTTATGAAAATTAAAGTAGGAAGAGAAATTTGATAGAGAAAAATAAGTGAGTTGTTATTGTTAGTAGCAAATGAGCAGTGGCGGACACATACACACCCAAAGGGGTGGTTGTGAACAACCCAAAATTAATGTTGACATGTAATAAAAAAAACTACTAAGTGCACCCCTCACTTACCGGCTCAGCCCACCCCCTTGACAAAAAAGGAAGAATCAACGCAAATAGTCATATAACAAACAATTATTTTTTTTAAAATTTTTGGATAATTTAATTTGTGAACCCCATGCCCGGCCCTATAGTGAGACGAGTGAGGCGATCGCCTAGAGCCTCCAAAATTTTTGTCAATATTAGGGCCCCCAAATTTATAATTTTAAGTATAGTATATTTTAGATAGCAATTAATTTCCAAGAAATTTTAGTAGTATAGCGTTATCGGAGAAGGCTTAAGTCCTTTTGGCCCGAGTTCGATTTCGTTTGAAGGCAATTTATTTAAAAAAAAATTGGCTCAGTTCAATTCCCCTTGAAGACAAAAATATTTATTAAGAATAAGGTATTTAGGCTTTCTTCTCTTTTTATTTTTTCTTAATTAGTAGTAGTAAGTTTACCTTTTTTTTTTTGCAATAATTTTGTAAACTATTTGTATTTATTCCTTATTTTTTGTGAAATATTTATTTAAATCTTTTGCAATTATCACTAATTTTTTTTGCAAAATTTTGTCGATTACTTTGTAATAACTCCAACTCAATCTAGTAACCAAACTTAACTTTTCAAGTCATTATCTCATTCTTTTATTAATAAAAAATTTTGAGTCTCGCTATTAGCTTGTGATTTGATTTAGAGTTCAACTATCCTCAAAGCCTAAGAAAAAAATGAACATAAATGCCTCCAATAGAAACAATGACGAAAGACGGAAAGATAGAGAGATAGTGATTCGAGAACGCTGCACCGTGCTATTTTTCGCTGAGAAAATTAAAGGGCCACCGTGGTAAATACTAAATACAGAGAACGAAAAATACAGGGAACGAAAAATTCCAATCCTGTCCTTGCCCTACACGAGATGTTGTGAAACGAGATGTCTCGCCGGATTTGCGCCGTCGGCCATATCTCCGGCACCGCTGATTATTTTTCTGATCCCAACGGTCAATATGAGCGCCTGAGTGATACGAACATACCCCAAAAATTTGACGACGATCCAACGGTTAATGAAGCGGGAATTTTATTTTTAATATAGCCTCGCCGGATTTGCGCCGTCGGCCATATCACCGGCACCGCTGATTATTTTGCTGATCCCAACGGTCAATATGAGCGCTTGAGTGATGCGAACATACCCCAGAAATTTGACGACGATCCAACGGTTAATGAAGCGGGAATTTGATTTTTAATATAGCGAATTTTTGGAGATTTTAGCCAAAAATTCGCCGCCGGCCATTTCTCCCTCTCGGGAAATTATTTGAAAGATCCCAACGGTCATCATGTGCGCCTAGGGGATGCGACCAAAGCCCAGAAGTTTCACGACGATCCAACGGTTAACGAAGTCGGAATTCGATTTTTACATATGCGATTTAGTTTTGATTTTTTGCGAAATTTGGTTCGAATTCGGGCCATTTGGACGGAATTTTTGATTTATAGAGATATTTTGGTAATTTTGTTGGTTCCATGTATTTTTTGTTCCATGTATTTAACCATATCCGGCCACCGTCAAATAATTTGCCTAGGTCCTCAAATTCAACAAGACCGGCCCCGATGAACCCTCTATTTTAATAATGGATCCACCCCTACAAATGAGTATCGTTATCTATTTTAACAATATAACAAGCTAAAAAAAATTTAAAACTGAAAATAAAAATAAAAAGTAAATACTTCCTCCGTCCCTAAATGTTTGTCCCATTTGACTTTTCAAACATTTTAATTTAGTGATTTTGAAGCTTTAATTTTGGTTATTTTTACGAACGCTTTGAAAATTATTGATAATATACACCACCGTTATTTAATACTCCGTCCATAAATGTTACAAGTTTTGAAAATTTAGTGATTTTGAAGCTTTAATTTTGAAAATGAGACTAACTTTTTGGGACAAAGGAAAAAGAGAAATGGGACAAATATTTAGGGACGGAGGGAGTATATTAGTTCGAAGGATTGGGTATTTGTAAGAACATGTCACAGTGATTTAAGTAGGCCACACTCTGTCCACTCATCTACCACAAAAGAGTGTGTGAAAGAGTGATGAAAAAGGAAGATGTAGAAGTAGTAACTCAAAGGAGTAATGGTCGAAGTGAAAGAAACCCCACTTGATTGTTCTTTTCCCATAAAGAGTACAGTAGCCCACTGTAGCACTATTACTATTTACTCCTCCGTCCCAAAATATTTATAGTTATACAGTTTTTCATGCAAATTAAAAAAAGAAATGCATTTAATACAAACCTAATATACTAAATTACCATTGAAATATTTAAAATATCTAGATAATTAAATATTTTTACAATGACAACTACTCCCTCCGTCCCAATCTAAATGTTCAAAAATGGGTTCGGCGTGAGAATTAAGGAAAGTGAGGTAGGAAAGAGAAAAAGTGAGGTAGGAAAGAGAAAAAGTTTAAATGTTGTGAGTATGAAAAATTAAATAGGAGGAGAATGAGTGGGAGAAATAGTTAGGAGAGAGAATGTTGTGAGTGTAAAAGTAAAGTAGGAGAGAGAATGAGTGGGTGGAATAGTGAAAAAAACTTTTCTTTTTTGAAAATGAGACATTTTAAATGGGACGCCCAAAATGAAAAATTTGGACATTTAAATTGGGACGGAGAGAGTATCTATAGTATAAATCACACCATTGTTTTGAACAGTGGTGTGAATAGTTTCATCCGCGGAAATGACCATTTTGCCCTCACTATTCACTTCCTTTCCCATTTTGCTCTTAAAAAAAAAAATTAAATTAAAAAAAAAAATTTAAAAAAATAGTTTTAAAAAAATGTGGCCTTGGACACGGGCATATTTAATTTTTTTTTTTTTAAATTAAAAAAAAAAAAAAAAAAAAAAAAAAAAAACGTAGCCTTGAACACGAGCTTAGGCTAGTCTTATTATAAATAAGGGTGATTTAGGCAGCATGTGAGTATTATGGAAAGGAATAATTCCATGAGTCCCACTCAGACTATCCACAATGGTTTCAACCCACTTCCCCATTTTATTTAACACTTTTTACACTTTTTTTATCCACCTAATATTTCATCTACCCATTTCATCTAACCCCCTACAATAACTAACTTAAATTAAATTTCAACTCCCTCCAACTCATCATTCTATACCCTACCACTTTTATTTTATTTATATTCTTTGTTTTTGAAAAGTGAGTGTTTTTTTTTTTTTTTGTGTTCAAATCAAATGAAACTTATATCAATTTGTAGGGGAAAAAAAATGATGAATTTTGGGGAAAAAAAATTAAAAAAAAAATAATTTACTAGGTGATAATTCAGCTCAAATTGAAAGCTAAGTGTTTTTTTTTGTGTCCAAATCAAATGAAACTTATATCAATTTGTAGGGAAAAAAAAGAAGATGAATTATGGTGAAAAAAAAAATTAAATAAAAATTAATTTACTAGGTAATAATTAAGCTCAAAGATTTGAGATAAAATTATTTTTTCGAAAATCTACCTGACCAATAAAAAGATGACACTTGTCGAATTTAAAAAAAAAAAAAAAAAAAGGATTTCAGCTGGATGAAAACTTTCATTCAGCCACTCCATTCAACTCCCTTTCAAACCTCCACTGCAGCAATTCAATCAAATGAAACAACTTTCATTCACCCTTTCACACACCCATTGTACACAGTCTCACCCCTAATGATTCTCCATAAAAAATAAAAATCCAGGCGAAATTTGAAACTACACACCTAAATAGAGACACAAATTAAAATTCTATAAACCCCCAAAACCCTTCCTAACTAGCAATATTTCAAATTAAATTTCATTGGGCGAAACCTTAGAACTCCCTCCTTCTAGTTTTCTGTCGACGTTAAACCCAGTGACAGTGGAAACGTACACAATAAATCAATAAATAACTGAAACAAGTTTCAAGTGAGAATATAATAAAAATTTGAATGATTCTGATTACAAAATCAATAAATAACTTAAACAAGTTTCAAGTGAGAATATAATGATTTTGACCACAAAATCGATACTTCTTTCTTCTGTTCAAAATAATGATCACTTTTATTTAAAATATTTGATCCAAAATAATTATTATTTTTGGATAAAAAATATTCAAATTCTTATTTTATCTCCACATTGAAACTTGTTTTATTTTATTAATTAGTTTTTTATATGAAGTAAGAGATAGAAATAATAAATATTTACAATCATAATACTTTTATCATTAAATTAAGTTATAGTAGTAATAATTGTATTTTTTAAAATTTGTGAAAAGTCAAAAAACAACAACAGTTATTTTGAAATAAGTAATTATTCGAAACGCTAGAAGTAATCCAAAAAGGAGAGAGAGCTGTATAAATTCACGAGAGAGAGAGAGAGAGAGAGAGAGAGAGAGAGAGAGAGAGAGAGCTGTATAAATTCACATTCCCTGCCCCTCCCTTACAACATCACCCTCACCAAATCTTACGAATCTCCTGAAAAACATAAAACAAGAGAAATCCCACAACACAACACACACAGACTCCCTCTCCCTCTTCCTCTCCCTCTCCCTCTGTGGTCGATGTCTAAACTCTCATGAGGAAAGCAACTTATCATCCTCCACACATTCTCACTTTTTATTGACTTTTCCATTATTTCCTCCCCCTTTCTTCAACTATATTCAAGTTTTACTTTATTTTATTATTATATACAGTATATCTTTTGTTCTTTTTTTGGGATTCTGTTCAAATTTCATTGAATCAGCTTGAATAGGTAAATCATTTCAGAAAAAACATCAATTGACTGATGCATGATTTTACGTGTGTTTGATTCTATGTTTTTTTTTTAATATATTTATTGTTATTTTCTTACTATATTTTTTTTTCTTTTGATATGAGGCTTACACTGATAACTAATTTGATAAACTAGGTGTTATTCCCAAGAGTTTTTGATTTGATTAAAATGATCTTAGTTTGAATTCTTTGTATTGTTAGGGTTAGGGTTAGGGTTCATGCAACTTATAAGTTTAGCCTATTGCCTTTTAAGAAAAAATTGACCTTTAATGTTGAAATACTAGGAGTATTTAATTTAATCTTGTTAGTAGTAACTAGGATTTCCTTGGAAACACCGGATCAAAATTGATCTTATATGAAGAACCGGTCAGTTCATGCAATTTTCGACACAATTTTCATCATGGGTCATTCGAAAAACAACCTCTTTGTGCTTTTATGCAGGGCATGACTGCATACATTCGACCCCCTTACCCCACCTTAAGCGGGAGTTTTTGCGACACTGGGGTAATGTTGTTGTTGTTGGATCATAAATTAGTTAGCAAACAGTACCGTTAATGAATGACAAGTGTAGATTGGATTTGCTAGGATCACTTCAAAAAGTGGTAATAGTGTAGTTAATTTCATGAATGATACTAACTTTAATCTCATTGAAATATGTATCCATCATATTTTGGTTTAGGATCAGTACATATGATCTCTATGGGAGCTTCCTTCAGTCCACTCATAGGTGGGTAGAGGATTCGGAATTTGCTGCCGACTCATTCATTCAAACACGGCATATATAATGATTACTTTGAGCTGCTGTGAATGTGTGAATGATGCGGGAGACAAATTTAGTTCTTTCCTTCTCTGTGCTTGGACTGAAGGGAGCTCCCTTAGGTCTCTATCTCCTTCTTAGACATTATTTGTGATCACGCTACCAATATCCTCTCTTATGTTATTGACATCCTGATCTTACTATCTGACCCTTTCTTATGATACTCCCTCCGTCCCATAAAAGTATTCCCATTGTTTGTCCCAAAAAGATTGTCTCATTTCTTTTACACCTCTTAGTAACTGGTTACATTAGTATAGTTACAAATGCTATAATATGGCTTCTTCAACTTATATGGTTCACGTTCCTTTCGGATTGATGAGTTTTGTGATGCACACATGCTAATACTTTCTTTTAAGTACATATCCTGTATTTTCTATTGTTCTCATTTATTTGTAATTCATTGAAAATTTCCTTTTCTTTTCAATTAATTTGCGTTGGCTGACTTTATGCTGGAGCTACTTATTGGCATAGATTTGGATCAGAAATATCTGGTTGAAGCTTAAAGCCATTGTAGGTACTTCTTGGCTTAGATGTCACTAACTTGCCTGCCGTTGTTGAATTCTTCTGATGGAAAGTTGAAGTAAGTAAACTTTTTTCAGCTTGTCATTCCTATCATATTGTAGCATCTATTATAAAAAAGCATGATTTTTCTGTGGTGATATGTGTTAATTTACATTTCTTTGCCAAAAGTTGTACTTCCTCTACACGTTTGACATGGTGCAAGATGATCTAATACACTCAGTTCCACACAAGAAACTTATCCAATGTGCGAGTACGTCCTTCATTCAAAATCTAGGATATGCTTTTGAGACAATCGGCAGATTCTTAAATGTAGTTGTTTTCTGTCCTAGTATATTGGCTATTCTTTGAGGATCCATTCGTTGTTGTGAGAACATTTGTTTTCTATCACTGTATATGCTCTGCATGATATTGGATTTCTAAGAATATCGTATCCTTGCTTGTTTCAAGCCAGGAAAAAGAGGAGGGTTGCGGTAGGTGTGTGACAACCAGAGTAAAACTTTGTCATATTATCATGACATAAATCCAAATATGAATCTTATCCTTTTTTTCTTTCTGTTTTTCTTTCAGCCTTTTCTCTTTCTGTGTTATTGATTATTGATTCAATTTCATTTTTTGACATTCTTCTCTTGTTCCGGTGTCTGTTTACGGAAGTGCACACAGACAGTGTCACACACATTTACTTGTTTACTTTCATATTTTTTTATTTAGTTTTCCCTTTTTTCCTTTTTTCTCTATTGAACAGACCATATTTTCATTTTCTATCATTGGGATTTTCTTAGCATTAATTACTTTTTGTTAGCCTAATGAGGCTTAGCATTCTAGGATGGGCTACATTACTTGGGAACTCGAAGCTTTTTTAATTGCTTTCTTGACTTTGGTGAAGGTTATTCATACACGGTCGTAGCTGCGTTTGAAGGTACATGAATTTTCTCAAACCTTAACCTTAATTAGTAGCGTAACCCTAATTCCTCAGTTTATTGTTATTAGACAAGTACGGAGTAGTATATATTTATTCTTTGTTTTGAACTGCTATGCATGCTTCACTTATTTTCTCGAGCCAAAACCATTATAAACAAGGATTTGTGCACTTGTGCTTGGGTGTAAAGTACTTTAATATTATACAGATTGATCTGAACTGGTTTTTCTTGATTAAAAAAGGGAGTTCATTGCTTGAATCAAGAATCAAAGTACAGTTTTCTTGATTTTTTATTTTCTTCTTAGTGGTTGGCATGTGTTTTGTTTACTTGTTTCTGCAAATGTTTTGGCTTATATTTTCATTTTTCCTTCTTTTAAGGAGGGAGTTTTGTGCTAAACCTTTGTATTTTACTTAATTAGTTAGATCCCCTTAACCTTATAAAAAAAGTAGGGTCGATCGATGTCATATTGCCTGATTAATTCTCGTTGTTGGCTCTATAAGCAGTGAGTTGTTTAGGGTTTTGGAGAGCAAGAAACCTAATTAATCGTTAATTACTTTTCCGTCCCATAATAAGTGTCGTAGTTGATTTGACATTGTTAATGCTTTTAATGAATGTGTTTTATTTGTTTGTACCGAAATACTATTTTCAACATTTACTTTTGTTTAACAAAGGAAGAAACCATAGCAAAACTTAACTCCATAAAAGTTTGCCACGGCTGGCAAACAACCTGCATCTATGGGCTGCATGCATGTATCAAATACCCCTGAATTTCATCTCTTTTTGCAAGTTAATCCCTGTGGTTTCGTCTTTAGTGCACTAAACCTTCAAGTTTCATTTTTGTTGCAGCAGTGGCCTAAATGGTAGCAAAAGATCTCCTATTATTGGGGCAAACAGAGCATATGTGGGCTTACTACAAGGGTCTGCTTCTCTGGCAAAAACCTGCAAAAGTAAAATTTCCAACATCCAAAATCCTTGCTAATTATAATATTAAAAGATAAATATAAAATTTAAAGGGGGTGATAATGTATTATCTCTAAACTTGCACAATTAATGTAGGGATGGGTGGTGAGGCAAGTAATCTCAGATATGGACTTCAAAACTGGCTTCAATTCCATTTACACCCAAACCCAAAATCTTCAAAAGTGACCACTTTACCCCCATTTTGTTCATCGCTATTAACTCTAAACTTTCTTGCTTCTTTATCATCATCATCAACTTCTTAACCACCTCACTTGATATCAACTTTTTCGATACTGCAGATTTAACAAGATTCTGATACGTCGTATCACCTAGCAAGAACCCCTTGGGTAACAGAATATAAAGCCAGTTGCAAGATACACGGCAGATCTTTTCAAAAGAGCATGGAATTATCTTGTGAAGAGTGCGTTTTGCCAAAACATCTTTTGCTAGCATTCCTTGAATTTGAAGGATTCACTGTCAACTTTCATCACAAGTACTACTCGCTGCATCTTTAATTTGTGGATTCATCGGGACAACATGGTAATTGTAATTCCCATTTTCTTGATCACGGGATCACAGGCCGTCGATCGTGTTTAAGGGGGTTCTCTCGGTTGGACGATTTAGAGGTGATTTAAGTGAAAAAGAATGTGAGAATGTGAGAATGTGTTGGAGATTACAAAGATGATCTGTTTAGAGAGGCATTGTTGTGGTTGTAGTTTTGTTAATGCCGTTGTGATTATTTTTTTTTCAATAAGGCCAAGTTTTTTTAAGTATAAACTTAGTACAATTTCTTTTTCAAAATTAAAGAGAACAAAATGTATAAATCTAATATTTTTAAAAGAAAAAAAAAATGTTTTTCAAAATTTTGAAAGTGCTAAAATTGATATACTCCAAATTTGAAGGGGGTCGAATGAACCATGGCTTTATTCTAGCCTCACCACTGGTGCCCAGTTTGGTTCGGTCTCTGCCTCTGCAGGGGTCCAATAAACAAACAAAATGAAAATATATAAAGAGAACTATATGTCCACCCCCTAAATTACCTGTATATATAAAAAGTTGCTGCTGAAAGCATTCTTTTACTTTCAGTGTTTGTATCCTTCTATCTATCTCTATATATCTCTTACTTAAACTCTGCTGGTGGTGGTGGTGGTGGTGGTGGTGGGGGCCGCTTGCTCTGCTCCCCCAGAGATGGCATGCGTTCCCTTTGCTGCTTCTGTGGGCCCCGTGACAATGTGCTCCGCCATTGCCCATAAACCTGGGTTGCTCCTGCAGCAGCCTGTGTCTGTTCTTCCATGCCTGGTTGGCTCAGCCCAAGCCGCTGCGGATATGGATACCTAGCCGGACCCAGACCTAGGCCAATGCTTGAAATGGGCTCGCTTCGTGCACATGAATTCTGACACACAAGATTTGCAGAAGTTTTGTTCTGGTCCCACTGGATCATTGGCTGCATATTTGTAGCAGCAACAGAAGAAGATTGAGCCTCCTGGTCTGACGAGCCTTCATCCATTGTCAGAAGTCTTAGATATGGACCCATTGGTTGATCTTGTTGCACAAAGGGTCTGCCGGGCTCCACAACTCGTCTCAGGTTCACCTGAGTCGAGCTACTGACCCTTGGCCTCAAATAAGTGGATGGCTGCACGGATGGTTTTGTAGCTCCATGAAGGCTTGACCGTGATGACCACAGAGACCAATGATTCGGTAGGACCTGATTATGCAAATGGGACCCAGTTGTAATCCCAGTTATGTGACTGTTTAAATTCAGGGATCCAGCTTCACAGAGATTATACGAGCCATTTTGATTGAAAAGATTCCGGTGCTGTTGGAATCTTTCATCTCCGACAGGTGTAGGGCCGTTATCAAATCGCTGAATTCCAGGAGCAGCAGCGTTGGAATGGACATCATTCATGAACTCTTGCAGAAACTGTTGATCCGCGAGATGAATGATTTCTGCAGAAGGAGCAGGGGAGTTCAAAATGACTTTTTTACCCTTGTCAGTGAAACTTCTTCCTTGCCAAACCCCAGAAGAGGATGCCCTTGAGGCTGGCAAAGAAGTTTCAAACAAAGGTGTCTCCTGCAAACAAGAAGCAGCTGCAAGAAGGGGAAACCGAGCTGACTGAAGATTAGGAGCCATAGCCAAGACTTTTTGTGCTGCAACCCTTTGGGCAACGGGTCCTAAGTTCTTCACGAACCTCATAAGGCTATCCTTATAGCCAATACCAAAGCCATCACCCTACCATGTCATGAAATTCGTTTAAACTATTAAGAGAAAGGAATATAGTTAAGATTGAATATGGAAATGTAATAAACAGCTAGATGTAGTTGAAGAGCATGTAATAATGCTTTAAAATGTTGTAATGTACAACACTTTAAGCATGAATACAAGTGTACTTAGAAATTTTATGTGTTTTCTCTAATAGATAGAGTGCATGTATTGATAATCCAAATTATTGCAATATGTACAGAAATACTACTTCAACAGGTTTGTGGAACTTACAGGAACAAGAATTTTTGGTCCATCGAAAAGTTCTGAGACTAAGAACTCAGAGGGCTTGTAACTGTCACGAGTTGAAATAAACGTCGGTCCATGGCCTTGAGAACCTGTTTTAGAAAGGAAAACAAGGAAATTAAGTATCCCTCCGTTATACAAGAGAATAAGTCAGAATAATTTTCGGCCTACAATAGAATAGCAATGAAGCCTGCTCTCTTACCAGAGTTAAATTCACGGTCTTTTTGGCCAGAGAGAATATTTGAAGACAAACTACGGTAAACTCGAGGTTTCCATCGGCTAATATGCTTGTCAGTGCATGGGTTTCCCGTTTTGCCCCTACTTCTCTGCACATGTCGTCTTTGTTCTTGGGAGAGATCACGTTCTAGCTGTTCAAGCTTCTCGGGATCTCTCTTTAGAGTTTCCAGGACCCGATTTGATAACTCAAATAAAACTCGAGCCTGGACAACATAAGAAATTTGAATGAGTAAAACAAAAGATTGAAGAATGAATTCTCATTAATCCTTCATTTTTTTTATTCATTATTTAAGAAGAGCGGATTAACCAACCTGTTTATAATAAACGGTGTTCTCTCCATTAAAAAACATTGCGTTTTCAGAAATTAAGAGCACATCATACTGCATTGCAATTTAACATAGGTGAGACAATGCAACTTCAAACAGGGAACGCCTCACACAAACACACACACACACAAGAGAAGCAACTCTTGAAGGAGAAAACCTCAAATTCTTCAAGAGTTTTATAAGACTCTGTCCACAACTTAGCGCGCAGTGTGCTGAAGTCCATTGGCTCTGCAATGACTTCATAGTAATCTTCTACATCAGCATCAACAGGGTGGGCAAACAAATCTCTTTTGTCCGTCCTAAAATGTGTAAAAACAACAAAAATATTAATGGAATTTGTTTACAAAAATTAAGTAGCAAGAAGCAAGATCTGAGTTTCTATATTTGACTTCCCCAACTCGTGGGGTTGACCAAATTAACTTTACAAAAACGAAAAAGAATCAACCTTCGTAGTATGTTAATCGCATTATCAAGGAAGCGCTTCTCGGGTAATGGATGTCCAGATTGCAAGGCTCCTATGCAAGTCATATTCAAATAATCAAGAAATGTTGCTAAAACAAGAAAAAAGTAGACCAAAACTTGAAAATTATAATCCAAAATCATTTGTTGATCCCACCATTCCCGATTGAATGATTTGCATTCTTTTCCTCTACTCCAACCTGTATGGAATTCAAAACCTCGTTAAGTGAATATGTTCGCGGACTAGCTTCTAAATCTATATGCAACATACAGTAAACCTAAAAACTTCTCATGGTACAATGCAACTACATTAACTTCTGCATTTGCATAATCTTCATTTTGAATTCAACACAAACAACAACAACAACAACAAAGCCTTAGTCCCAAAATAATTTGGGGTCGGCTAACATGAATCCTCATATGTCATCGTGGGTATCATTTTGAATTCAACACAACACATCAGAAAATACAAGTACTTAGTCCGTAACATAATCAGCATTACCCAAATCTCAAAATGATTAACAACAGCAACCCACTTTGATTCACTAATAATCAGTCATAAAACATCAGCCCAAAAGATTAACTTCAACAATCAGTCAGTTTACTTAACAAGTCATAAATCATACTACTATCTCTGTCCAAAATGAATGACCAATTATTTTTAATTTTTTTTTAATTTGCTCTTAATAAAATTTGAAAAAAAAGAAATCGATCATTTTGGGACGGAGGGAGTAATATCAAAAACCCACTTCAATTCACTGATCATTTGCCCCAATACTTCCCCTAAAACACACATTACACACATACACACACATACACTTGCCTGTTATCAAGCCATAATACTCCATAAATACTCAACAAAAATCATTTCTTTTTGGTTATAAACCACTATTCGCACCATTTATTCATGAACATGAACAAAATAACAGAGTATACAAACACACAAACAAATGTGTGTGAAATTGAAAATGGTACCTGTTGGGCTGGTGGGGAAACAGAAGTCCGGCCAACTTCTGCAAGACTCTTTCTTTTCTTGATGCCCTTCTTAGAGCTTAGGTCAGTCTGCCCGCTGCCTGAAGAGGTGGCAGTGGCAGTGGCAGCTCTCTCAAGTTTTTTCTTCTTTTTCTCTGCTTCAATTGCTTCAATCCGGGCACTTTTTCTTGTTTCCCATTCTCCCAACATTTTTAATCCTTTTCTTTTCCTTCTAAATATAATAATATTATTACTATCCATTAATAAATCTTACTACTTTTTAAAAAATACTAATTGTCACTTTGGAGAAGAACAACAAACCAACAAAACAATACTACATGTAAAATATTAAACAAAACCCACTCTTTCAAGAATATCTTTCATGTAATCAAGTAATCAACCACCCCCCCCCCTTCAAAAAAAAAAAAAAAAGTTTATGGAACCAAATTAAATTGAATAAATAAAACCCAAATTCCTGATTTCAAGAATGCATTTAGAAAACCCCACTTGAGTAAAGTTGAAATTCTTTAAAGCTTAAAAAATAAATAAAAAATAACCCCTGTTGATTTCTTTGTTCTTCTTCTTGTTCTTCCTTTTTGAGTAGTCATTTTGATAGGGTGAGATCAAGTTTACATGAGAGGATACAATTTGTGTTGTATAATGTACAATATGTCGATGCATGTAATGGTCTAGGAATATAGTTTTGAGTTCTGGCATAGTGAGTTGTCATTTCCTTAGTTCTCCCAAAGATTAGGGGTAATAAGACAATAATTTGTCTGGTACAATGTTAGTAGAGATAGAAAGAGAAAGAGAAAGGATGGGGCCTATCCTATGCTTATGGGGTCAGAGGAAGTTGTTGGGCCTAGAGAGAGATGGGGACTGGATATGGTCTTTTTTGGGGCTTCTTTGATATCTCTTCTTCCACTCCCAGGTCACTATAAATGTAGGCTTGATGATGGTACTCTTGATCTCAAAGTAAATACTCAAATGGGACACCATAAATTCTATAGACCACATCATTTCTTTAGAAAATTTTGTTAAGGGGCGAGATTATCTAATTTTATGTAATAAATCAATTCTTTTCTTCAAATTGTTGGGGAACAAATACTGTTCTAATACGCTCCCTCACGTTTAAATCGATATGACCATCAGATTAGCTGTACATGTGAACTATTAACACGCAACATTGATCATCAGCTCTATTACAATCTCATGGGCCATCTTGGGCCCAAATGTGTGTTGAACCTATTTTGGGCCTTATTATGAGTTAGTTTTAAATTTAGACCAATAGCGGATTTTATGTTCTCGCTCTGAGCAGTCTTGAAGACGGAATTATTAAAATTAATTTTGTCCAAACAAATAAAAAGGGAAATTTTAATAAAATGGAAAATGATGTACACAAAGTAAATAGAGATATTACAAAAGTATAGCGTAAGAGAACATTATTTCACATCGGGAATAAACAAGACTTGTCTCTAACATATAAGGATTCTGGGCTACACTCCTTAACAGGCAAAGCCCAGCTACACGTGAGGGGGCGTGTAAGAGAACATATATATAGGGATCTCGGGCTACTTCCCTTAACTTCAATTGATTTTAAGGTTAAACCTCAGACTTTAAGATGTAATACTGATATAAGCACCTTAATATTGCAATTTAATCACTAAACAAAGCTTTATAGTTTTGGTCATCTCATTCGACTTATTACGTCCCAAAATAGCAAGTTTATATTATTTTTATATTCATAGGACTCATTTATCATACTCACAATAACAATCCCCTTACTATTTTTCTTACTAATTCCCTCACCTATTTTACTTTTTAACTCACAATATCTACTCCACTCATTCTCTTTCTCTTTCCTCTTATTATATTAATATTTCTTAATTTTCATGTTTGTAAAGAAAATTTTAAATCGAATGGAAGGATGGAGTATATATATATATAAGTTCACAGTTACTGTTTGTGCGCAAATTAAGAAAAAAGTTAGTGGAAAAAATGTTGTGAGTATGAAAAGTGAGGTTGGAGAGAGAAAGTGGGGTAGGAAATAGTGATTTGTTTGGTGTTGTGAGTCTAAAAGTAAAGTAGGAGAGAGAATTAGTCGGTGGAATAGTAAAGATTTTTTGCCATTTTAGAAAGTGTGAAGTTTGTAATGGGACGCCCAATAAGAAAATAGCGGGACGGAGGGAGTATATATATATATATAATTATACTACTCCGTCCCAATAAGAGCTGCACATTTTTTGGGCAACACGCAAATTAAGGAATTGGGGAGAAGTAAAAATGATGTGAGTATAATTTGAAAATAGGAGAGAGAATGAGTGGAGAGAATAGTAAATTATAATGGTGTTGTGAGTATTAAAATAATGAAGGAGAGAGAATGAGTGGAGGGAATAATGAAGATTTCTTTGCCAAAAAAGGAAAGTGAAAGCTATTAACGGGACACCCAAAATGACAAAATGGGAAGCTACTATTGGGACGGAGGGAGTATATATATAGAGAGGGGGGGGGGGGTGTTTATAAAAATTGGCTAACTTGATAGCCAAGTGAGAATGCACATTTACTTGAATTAAAGTAAATGAGAAGCAATTCCTTTTTAAAAAAACCTAGTATTTTCCTGATTTAAACATTATTTATTCCCCTTCCCTTTTGTGGGGCTTATATGAATCTACGGCAAGTGACAAGGCCTCGTTAATTTTTTTTATTTCTCCTCTTAATTGTTTCTTATTTAGACCAAACCTATTAATCAGGTATATATAGAATAATTTAGATTATTTTTTTTCATTCAAATATGAATGTCTATAATTTTTTTACTTAATTTTTAGATGCAAAACTATCACTTATTTATCTCGTAAATAATTTTTTCCTAAATATATCTCTTCCATTAATTTATTATTAAAAAAAATATTCAAACCAAACACTAGATCAACAACGATTCATGTCATCTCTGTACTACATTCGATATCGTAACCCCAATTTTAGATATGAGTTCAGATGAATAGTAAAATAACTTAAATAATGTTTCATCAATCTTCACTCGCTATCTCTTATAAATTTAGTTAAATTCAGACATAAAATCAGATTTCAGAAGTTAACAATTAAAAAAAATAAACACCACCTAAGATATTTGATCATATCCTGTAACTTTAAGATAATACTTACTGAAAATTTGATTTAAAAGAGATAATTTATGAGGAATAACTGTTGCGACAGCTGTATGGTGGTTGATGAGAATTTTAGTCAATAAGATATGGCGTGTGATTCATTGGACGTATTATAGAATTAGGTAGTTTGCAACTTTTTCCTAACAAATACGATCCGTTACAAATGCGTCAAAGTAATGCTGACGCAAATAAGTCAAAAGTGATGGTGATCTAGAATTAATTTTTATCACCATAAAATTAGGTAAATGGTGAAATTAATTAGTCGTGACAAAACACCAAATATAAATAATTTTGTAATTCACAGCTGAGTTTGTTCTCTAAAATTTGACTTAATGTGTGAAAAAATATTATTTTCTTGATTTAAAATAGAAAGGGTCATCGCCCCATAAGTTCCTTTTTTTAAATCTATGCTCAATAAGTTCCTTTTAAATGAATGTATCAATTTTTTGTCATTTTGGACGAAAATACTCCCCAAAGAATGTTGTATTATATTTTCAGAATGTTGTATTATATTTTCAAAAAAAAAAAAATTAAAAAAATTAATGATAATAAAAAAATTAATAAAAAAAAATTTAAATACAAAAAAAAATTAAAAAAAATCAGAATGTTGTATTATATTTAATGTTGTATTATATTTAGAATGTTGTATTATATTTTCAGAATGTTGTATTATATTTAAAAAAAATTATTTTTTTTTTAAATTCAGAATGTTATATTATATTCAGAATATTGTATTATATTTTCAGAATGTTGTATTATATTTTCAAAAAAAAATTTATTTTTTTAAAAATTCAGAATGTTGTATTATATTTTCAGAATGTTGTGAGGGCAAAATTAGAAGTTCACTTGTAAAAAGAACTTCTTGGTCATTTTAATAAAATGAGAAACTTAGTGAAAAGTGATTTGTTCCAAAAAAAACTTACGGGACAAATTCCCTTTAAAATAATTCCAAAATCTTGAGGTATGTACTGAGAAAAGAGAGAAAAAGTGACCGTAAAAGAGGCCTGTCGTCCTCATTCCTTAATTAGACTATACTCCCTCCGTCTGGTAGCGCCACCCTTTGCGACTACGTTAAATTGGGCCAAAAGTAGTGGTTAAAAAAAAATATCATGAGCTGTAATTTAAAAATAGGAGAGAGAATTAGTGGAGGAAATAGTGAATTTTAAAAGTGTTGTGAGTGTAGAGGAGAGAGAATTAGTGATTTAATATGAATGATAATAAAATATTAATAAAAGTTTCCTTTTTAGGAAAGGGTGACGCTATAAACGGGACGCCATTTTGGGTAAAAAGTGACGCTTCGGCCGGGACGGAGGGAGTACATTTAAATACTTTAACTTTGACTCATCTTTATTTGTTTTATTAAACTTTTTGTACCAAATAAAATAAAATAAATAAAAAATAAACTTTTTAATTTTTTTTTATTGTTTTTTGACCAACAATATATTGATGGGATGGAAGGGGATGCTTTCAAAAACAAGGCCAAAAATAAATCATGAATAACCATATGTAAAATAGATTAAAAAATGTGCACATCCAAAATAAAAGTTGAAGAGAAATAACTAACCAAATTAAGTTGATCTTTGCTCAAAATCTTGACTTGAAGAGTGATCTCCAAAATCTACAACTCTATTGCTTCTTCAAATGAAGGATCTCACTAGCTTGTGTGATAGTAGAAGAGGTTTCATTTACACATTTGCTTCATTAGGGTGGTATTTATTGGAAAAATCGAGGCACTAACCGTGGTTTAGTGGCGAAACTACTGTTACACGTGTATGACAGATGTTAAAAAGCATTTGTCGACTCGATTACGTTGACTAGAAAACAAAATCTAATTTCTCTTCATATTTTCTTTTTCCCAAAAATAACGGTTACGTTTAAATTGCATGCATTTATACATTTGGCAGGTTGCATGTATACTCCAAGAATAATACTTTGGAAACAAAATAATCACAAAATCCTGCTCACAAAATTTAGGTGTAATGATTTTGTTGGCGTTTTTAATTAGAGTGTATCGGGTCAATTATCGATACAACTAATAAAATATCGTCAACTCATTTTGTGAGCAAGATTTTGTGAGTTTCTTTTGTGTTTCTAGCATTGCTCGTACTCCAATTGTTTCAAAAAGTTGATCACATTTTCATTTTAAAAGGTCAACAACAAAAAAAAAAGAACTTTGACAAAAGTATATTTATAATTTTAATAATCTTAGCAAAATACTAAAAAATTGTTATTGGCAGTACTATTAATGATGCATCAATAACCATTTTTAAAATTTCATTAGAAGTAATTTTTAATAAAATTTTAGTCAAAGATCAACTATCGAAATCAAATCAATATTATGATAATATCAAATTAATTTTCACAACCACCAACATTTATTGACTTATGAGAAATCTCAATTAATAAATGAATTTGTTAGTTTTATTTGCTAAAGGAAATAATGGCTATGGAGGGAAGATGAATATAAGGCAAAATGTGTTTTAATGAAAGTGCATATCCTTGAGGTCTCATTTGGTTTTCATTTACTCACCCTTCTATTTTTATATTTGAAGTTCTACCATCCTCCTCATAAATATAAATATTGTAATTGACTTGTCAAAAACTAGGAAAAAATATACTCCCTCCGATTCGTTTCTAAAAAGATTGTCCACATTTTGCAATTATTAAGGATTTTGCAATTATTAAGAAAGAGCTTCACCTTCTTGTACCTTAGTAAATTTGCACTAACATTCATGCCTAAGTTTAGAAATGGGACATACTTTTTGGGACAAGTCAAAATGGCAAATAGGACAATCTTTCAGGGACGGAGGGAGTACTTTACTTATTTATACATAATAACTTGTACAATAATTAAAATGCATTAAACCTATTTTCTAATTTAAAAAGGCGATAATTATTTCTTTATCTCTGCCCAAGTCTTCTGGAAAAAAAAAAAAAAAACCTGGATCCGTCCGCCCGACCGTCCTTCCCCAAATGAATGTATTAAAAAAAATCAAATTTTCTCTTGATCAATCGAGAGAAAAATTGAATTTATTTGGAGATTCATTTTGGGACCGGGACGGAGGGTGTATATCTTGGCCTCCATCTATTTTATCCTTGCATATCCAAATGTTTAGAATTAACTTACAACTATTTTAGCAATTCAACAAAACAGTGGAAACACCAATGAGCATAATGGTAAAGGATAACGCGCAGTTCATACTCCCTCCGTCCCAAAATAATTTAGAATTAACTGTATCGTTCTAAATTGTAAGTGAACTATATTCTGACCAAGTCAAACACTCGGAACCACCATGGTAGCTGGTGCAAAGTTCCTACAAAGAAATCTCAAAATTTGGCTAGATATAATTGAAGTTTTACCTATATATGGAGTGGACAGAGCTGACCAACTTGCATGAAGTTAGGGGGAAACGAGTCAAAAATTCATTTTCCCTTTGTACACAGGGAGAGATAAATACTGACGGTAAGACAGTTTTATATTCACACCTCCAATTTGATGGCTGCGTCAAGTCCGTCAACAGTACTATTTTGTTGTGTCCAAAGTTGTGCGTATCTGCCTCCCTTTGACAAGAGAACATCGTGTGGCCCCTGTTCCACCACCTTCCCTTTCTCAAGAACTATGATCTGAAATTCAAAATCGAGAAATGTAAGTATTTCATAAATGGAGTTATACATACAAGTTAGAAAAGTAATGGAGAAAGACAATTATGTCAGGTTACACAGGAATTTGATAGCTTAATGCATTTCAGAATGCTTCTACTCCCTCCGTCCCAAAATGAATGACCAATTGGAATTTAAAGGTCATTTTGAAATGGTTGATTTTTAATAGAAAAAAAAAATCAGAAACATTCTTGCTATTCACTTTCAAACTTTTAGTTTTGCAAAATTATAATGAACTATAATTATTATTTTTTTGGAAAACGTCATTTAGGGACAGTTTTTTTGAACTGGGACAAAATAGGTCATTCAATTTGGGACATAGGTAGTAAGAAGTAAATACAGCTATAGTGATATACCCTTCACGATTTCTCTTAATATCACCAACATGTGAAAACAAAGCTGTGTAGGGTGCTAAATAAATATTAATCACCGAGAAAGAAAGATAATCAGACAACCTGATAATCTCGTGACAGAGGAGAAGAGAAGTCCGAACACAAGACTAAATAATGTAAGCTTGAAAAAGATTGTTTGATAAGAGGTTGGATACTCCAAAAAATACGTACCTCATCACACTGCATTGCTGTTGTGAGCCTATGAGCAATGAAGACCGATGTTCTATTATTAGCTAGGGACCTCAATGCACTTAATATCTCTCCTTCTGTTGTACTATCAAGCGCACTTGTGGCTTCATCACAAAGCCTGCAGAAAAAATTAGAAACCATCAACTAAAAAACAGCAGGTAAAGGAACATAGAGGCGGAACACAGGTTTCTAATAAAGATAAATATAATTCCCCAACACTACACTGCTCATGTCCAACACAATCAACCAACTCTCAGGGTGGCACTGTTGAGGTATTGATTAGTCTAGCTAGTAAGCCTTACTCCCTCCATCCCATTTCAAATAGCAAAAAAAAAAAAAAAACCACGTTGCAGAGGAGCACTTACAGAATGGGAGGTGCTTTCAAGAATGCACGAGCTAGTGCCACTCGCTGTTTCTCACCACCACTTAACTGCAAGAGAAAGAAGAATCATTGAATTACTAAAGAAAAAATTATTTACAGGAAATCAAGTTCATATAAAGACAGTTAGATGAGTAATCATCTCTTTTTAGGTAAACATGGACACTGGCCCATGCAAAAGGTAGACTCTATAAAAATCTCAAAAGAGTCAAAAGAACTCGGCAGACTCCATAATCCCAATAAAAATGAATAAGCCATGGGGACTTCAATCTAAACCCCCCCCCCTCCCTTCATTGCATGGTCATGCAATCTGCATCTCCAACAACCAAGAACAACAAGAAGCAATATGATCATGCACCAGCTACACACGTGGTATCAGACACTTCTAGAAAAGAATAGGTCACCATTTAATATCAGGAAAAAACAATCCGCCATAAATAAAATTGACCAAGTTCCTTGCATACTTCTGTTCTGAGAAACATAACATTTAAATTTTGCTATGAGTACTGTGTACTGAAATTTTTGACAAGTAGAACATGAAACAATAGGGGTGAGCCCAGAAATCCATAATAATATTCCAGAAAGTTGAAAATTCATAACCATATAGAAAACTGACCTTAAGACCACGCTCGCCTACCACTGTAGAATATTTTTCTGGGAAATTCATGATAGTGTCATGAATTGCTGCCTTCCTAGCGGCATCATACACCTTTAAGAAGAGAAGTGGTTAAATTAAAAGAATACACTGCAAAAATATACTATTGTAGAGTGAAAGTAATAAGGACACAAACCTCCTCATTCTTCGCTGAGAGATTGCCATAATGAATATTGTGAAATATTGTATCATTGAATAATACCTGCTCAAAAAGTACAAATGACTTGAATTATGTATCTGCCAACTTAAAAGGGAATGCAGAGAACCCGAAAATGATAATCTATGTCAAGTAAAAAGTATATAGGTGATGCTGCTGCAAGTTATTCACCAACTTACTGTGTCCTGTGGAACAACGCCAATAGACTTCCGGATGCTATCAAGTGTTACATTCCGTATATCTTGCCCATCTATCCTCACCTGTCGAGTAACAAGGTGTCAGAGTCAACAAACAAGACAAGAAAAGAAAGACCAAAACCCCTATGTTTAATTAAATACATGCAGTAGCGCTGTCCATAGTAAACAACCCTTTGTTCTGCTACACCAAGCAAAGATTCTTCACGCATATTATCTCGCCATGTTTAACAAACTACACATTACTTGAAACAGCCTTGAACCTCCACAAACAATATAAAAAGATACCAGCTTGAAATGTAGTGTAAAACAAGGCCAAAACTTTATACTCCGTACTGGATAGTTTCCAATAATATAAGATCAGCCAAGAGAACAATGAATAAGGCAACTATATGTCTTTAGCCTAATGAGTACTCCAGAAAGGCAGGAATATGAAGATCAGCGGTCAAATCTGGTCAACGTGATATAGCATTCCTATAGGATAAGGTTGTTTCTTGCTCCCATTTTTTCTATATAATATTATTCGTATACTCCAATGAAGATTTTTTTAAAAAAAATAAAAAAAATTAAAAGAACTACTCAAGCATAAGCCTGATCACAAAGTACAAAATCAAAAATACTAACAAACAGAAATCTAATAGCAGGATAATAAATAAGAATGACTCACTGTGCCAGAATGGGTGTCAAAAAACCTGAAGATCAATCTAAGAATTGTTGATTTACCTGCACGCAACAAGCAATTTATGCATCAAAAACTGCCTTGCACACGTTTAAAAGAACAAGCAAAAATGGACACACTCATCCGCAAGTTTGATTATTTTTTTAGCAAGAAACTCTTGAGTTCCACATGATGCTCAAACAATTCACAGTAACTGGGAACCAAAGGATCCCACCAAAACAAATACCCTTTAACCAAAGGACGATCACAATCATGACCCTGCATCAATTTAAGATCCTAGCATGCCTTAGTTGTACGAGTTCCCTCAAATACCACTAAGCACATAAAATACAAAATAACTGAAGTGAAAATTGATGTTATAGGTTAAACATTATGCCCACAGTAGCTAGAAATAACACCAATGTTCAATGGTAGAAGCAACTCGAATGTAAAGGGCAGTTGACTGCGATTAGCGAAGACCTGCAATTTTCTTCATTTTCCATCTTTTCCCCTTAGAGTTGGCACTAATAAAACACAAAGGATTCAATTGACCAAAGATAATGATGGGAACAGCAGAAGGAAGACTGATAGAAATGAAAGGAACATTCTTCTGAGACCAACTGATGCAAAACAACCCATGAGATCCACAATCAAGGGTTATTCAACAAGTACACATTATAATTCCAGTATCCCACTAAAAACATTACTATTATAACCAAAACCAATTGCTTGTGATGGCAGTACAAGCAACGTCAACACGCCAACCCAAATTGTATGCGTTTACGACAATAGACCTAATCATTTAAGAAAATAAACCAAAATATTACCAAGTCTGTTTGTACAAGGTCCTTGTCTGGGACTATACATAGAGTATTGGTCTGGGTGGGCATAATGTCGTGTGGGGCTGTTGAGGAGTACAGAGCGGGAGCAGAAATGCAGATTAGCTAGCCTTAGGAAAGGACAAGGAACTGCAGGCAAGGTTTCCAAAAGGGTAATTAGCATTAATGGTTCCTAATCCACCATTAAATTAGCTTGAGGAGTATTTACAGGTGACAGTCCCACATGATAGACACGTGTAATTCAAACAACGTGTTGCCACAATACTATTGGCTCATCTAGTAATGTACAAACTAATAAAGCACCTTCCTTAAAAATGTTGCCACAAGTCACCTGGTGGCGCACATGTATCCATGATTGGGTCACGTCGCCGATAACTCCCAGTGATCCCAAAGTATGGGATATACTCCCTCCGTCCCATAATAAATGTCGCACTTTCCATTTTGGTTTGTTCCAAAATAAATGTCGCATTTCCATATAAGGAAAGTGTTTTAGTGCAATTTTAACATTGTACTAGTAATGTACAAACTAATAAAGCACCTTCCTTAAAAATGTTGACAAGTCAACTGCAACATTTATTCTGGACGGAGGGAGTACGTGGTGGCCCTACACTTGCCATGTGGGAGCTTCCGCACTACCTTCCAACAAAGTGAATCTACTTTAATTGCTCTTGCATCAGTGCCACCTTCATACCTTAGTTCAGTACCCATTAACACGAAACAATTCTCATAGTAAAAACAAACTAAACTAGATATCCAAATTCCACTGAAGAAAAAAAATTCATTTAGAGAAAGAACAATCCTCTCATGTTCCTTATTCCGATGGAAATCTCTTAAAATGTATCTAAATAGTCTGGTACAAAAACAAATGCTTGAGAATTGATCATATAATCACAAAGGGGGTAGGATAATATATACAATCACTCCAAAGAATCCCAAAATAACATTTGTCCACAAAAGCTGGAAAATTTGCTCCACTGTTACAAAGTAGAAAGGAAGTCTATGGAAAATGTTATATTTTAACAGAGAAAAAACCTTACCACTGCCACTGGTTCCAACAATAGCCACACTTTTCCCAGCTGGCACAACAAAAGATATCCCATCAAGAATCTTTCTTTCTGTGAGATAACTAAGATACGTGCAAAATGAAGTACAAATCAGCAAGAAGTAAACTATTCTTCCATAATCATAGGTTTAAATAGAAAGCACATACTGCATACACCAATTCCACACAACATAATAGTAGGAAGAACTTAAAAAATAAGAGGATCATGACAAGCAATACCTTAGGTTAAGGAAGTTACAATGTTTCAATTAAAGAGTCATTTTTTTTTCAATACGTAATTCAGAGCCATCGTATAATCAGAGCTATAAAATCTTGCACCCAGATACCCAACTTACCCTGATCATACTCATTTGGTAATGTTAATGGATGTGATCATTGGCTAATATCACCAGAAAATCCTTGTCGGAGACAATTAATATCAATATTATTTCAAAATTTTCAAAAGGAAAGAAAAAAAAGTTTTTATATCCAGAGTCCATGAAGGAAAGTCTTAATTATAGCAACTTATTTACATACAATGCAATGAATCAGAAGTTTAAAAAAAATGATGGTAGGTAAAGTAAATATCAGAAACATAAAGTTTAGAATACAATCAGTATAATCTCTCCCCCCCCCCCCTACCTCTCTAGCTAGTATCTGCAGAAACTATTTAGTGGTATGTCGATATACCTAAACGTTTTGGCTATTATCTAGAAACATAGAACTCCCTCTGATCACCACAAATTGAAGCTCAGTATTAAATGCATCAAATAAAAGATGAAATCATGTTGGGTCTATCTCAAGTCGAACTAAATTCCACTTAAAACTCATTAGCACAGACAGACCTGAAGTGAACATTTTCGAATTCAATGCCACCTCCATCTAACTTCAGAGGCTTTGCATCTTCATCATCTTTAATAGCAGCCCGCTCCTGCAGGAAGAAGTAAATGTGAAACAAATTTATTGTCATAACAGAAATTCTTGGGTGAAGACATAACACTGAGCTAAAAGCTGACTGAAGGTTCTACAAGGAAGAAAAAATGCTGCATAAACCACCTCTCCACCCACCCACTCACCCCCCCCAAAAAAAAAAAATGCCCCCAAAAAAAAAATGCCCCGGCACACACATAGACACACAAAATGAAAGAAGCAACTTCCATAGCCATGAACCAGTGAATTTTACAATAAAAATGAGACGAAGTCAAATGTGTCAAAGATCCATCAAAATCATGCAAGTCTAGGTTGTAGCAAAAATTCATTCAATCAACTTGCATGCAAATTTCAAGGAGAGGCATACATGATACATCTTCTCAATTCCACAGAACGTATAAACTATGTTCCCAAAGCTGGTGCCCCAAAACAAAAAAGCAGATTGCATTTTCCATTTCTTTCGCTCTTCAATATAAATAAATAAAATAATAGGACACTGTGGTCACTCTCGTCAGCTAACTCAATATACCACGTACAGGAAAGCATCTCTTCCCCATTTGAAACCTTCAGCAACACCAAGGCCACTATATTGCTATCCCAGTCAACACCAACTTGAAGGCCGGAGCTAAAGGTACTACCTTAGCAAAAAAAATGGGAGGACATTCTTCAAGATATTCATTTATCTCTCATTCGGCATGCCTAATTAACTGAAAAACGAAATACTTTTAACTACCACAGACCTTTTTGATACAGATAAAACGAATATTTTAATCCTGAAACTAGAGAAGGAAGATAAGCAGTTAGTTATACCTCAAGTAACTGAAACAGAGATTTCATGTCAATAAGACTCTGTACAGTTTCACGGTATACACTCCCAAGGAAGTTAAGTGGAAGAGAGAGCTGGAAGAGGAGCCCATTCACCATAACCTGTATATTTGTATATGTAAACAGGAAATTACTTACAGATCACTGGAAAGAATGGAATTAGACGAGTAGTACTATAAATTCCTTTACCAAATCACCAACTGTCATCTGACCATTCATAATCCCATTTGAACACAACACCATAGCCGCTGAAAGTGCTGTGCTAAAAATAACACTCTGACCAAAATTCAAAGAAGCAAGACTACGTTGTGTTTGTAAGGCAGCGTCTTCATATCCTGGAAAATGGGATACAGTTGTCACTCAACTGAAACTAATCAACAATACATGCAGATTACACAATCCAAATATCAAGGGTAATACTTAGTTTTCCTATGTGTCACATTCAGCTAAGCATACAAATGGGACTTCTATAACGAAACATACTCTTCAAAAACTTATCATACTCCTCAGCTTCATAATTCTCGTTGTTGAAGTACTTTACAGTCTGAAGAGATACCATATGAAGAAAAATTGTCAAACAAAGTTAGTCAATACGGAATCAAAGGTGTGTGTGTGTGTATATATATATATAGGGAGAGAAAAGACTCAAAAGAAAAAAGTAAATTACAACCTCACCTCATAATTAATGAGTGAATCAATCGCTCTCGTACTTGCATCATTGTCAGCTTTGTTCATTGCCTTCCTAAACTTAGTCCGCCACTGATAAAATAGATAGAGAATGAACCTTAAGGAAATTGATATCAACAGTATCACCAGATGAAGAACAAGTGAATAAAGAGGAACCCCATCCATCCACCTACCCACCCATCCCCCCAAAAAAAAAAAAAAAAAAACACATGAAATCTAACAAAGCAGATCAGTCCATAAAATGCAAAGAAAAACAATGAGATCAGCTTGCACAGTCAAGTTGGAGAATGGAACAAGGGACAGAAATAGGGTTATCTTCAATGCTCACCCAAGAGGTTAGTCCTAATTCCAGTGCCCACCCTTCTGTAGTTATAATTGAAAGTAGAAATTGTGAAGGAAAATGGTGGGCACTGATATTTGACCAACCTCAGGTGTGCGTTGAAATCAACCCGACAAAAATATCCAAAGGTAAGAATATGACTTATAACATAATCAAAAAATTTAAGAACATTTTTTCATTTCTAATGCTATCCTGTAATGAGCCCCACTTGTTACTCGAGTAAATGCCACTAGTGAATTTTTTCCTAATTTTATCATAGGGTAGTTTTGGAAATTCATTGGTTTTAATCCTTCCAATTTAGGAAATGGGAATAACATTGTGGGACGGAGGGAGTACATGGCAAGTGCTTTTGGAAATAAGTCTTAGGTTCAACAACATGGAAGAACTCTACCAGCAGACAGAAGTAAATTCTAATCATAGGAGATAACATACCTGTGTCACAATTAATGTGAAAGCAATATATGCAGCAACTGACAAAGAAGTGATCCACGCAAAAGGAGCTCCAAATTGGTATGCCAGAATACCGGCTACCATGGATATCTGAGAGAGTACATTTTAATAAGCTGAAGTTATTTCTATCAGAAAAATAAGCTGAATTCATATTTAAAGAGAAATAGGAAAGTAACGGAACATACAATACAAAGAAAAACATCACAAAATTAGTAAGAGGTCATCTGAACACCACAGGATGTCATATGCTAGCTCTCTATAGTCTTGCTTGCATGATACATTAACCATCTTTTTGAATGAGAAAAAAAAAGAAGATGATATTGCATACCTCTAATATGGTCGGTACTACATTAAATACCATGGCTGAAAGAATAAAATTGATAGCACGGCTACCACGATCAATAATCCGGTTCAACGCACCTGTTTCTCGACTGCAAAAGGAAAAACCAATCAGCAAAGGAAGTAGCTGATAACAATAATCTTGACCTAAGGAGAAAATAGTTATAACAGGAGCCCAACTACAACATGAGGTGTTGAAGGGTAGCATCTACCATCATACAAACAAGATAAGCAATGGTAGAACATTTCAGCTAAAGGCTAAGCAAGTTACTTTGAAAATTGCGTTTACTCATTTTTATAATACCAAAATCACTATGTTCAAAGAGCCCAAGGATCCTTCGTATTTGATCCTGTTAAGTAAGAATACGTCGTGAACTTTTCTTTACATTCTGCCATTGGAAATGGAACATAGGTTGTTTGATGACAAAATATTTATTACATAATTAAGTAATTATTATCCATGTTGAATTGAATTTCGGATAGTTAAGACGCCTCTTTTATATCGTGGATGACTTAATCAGAATGAACCATGTAGCTAGTCAGTATGACTTTAGAAGACAGGCATACTCTTCAGCATCTGGATAGCTACAGAAAAGAAAGAAAATGTCAGTTGGTCATACCTGAGATGATATTGCAAGTCAAGCTCATGCAAATGAGCGAACACCTGAAAAGGTCACAAAGCCTGTTGTTAAATTTCAATGCTGACAAATAGAAAGATTAGTATCCAGAAAGGCTTAGCTGTAAGCCTGTAAGTAATGTAATATGCATGGGCAAGTATAATGGGATTAGGTAATGCAGCCTTCTAGAGTGGAAATTGCAAGTAAGGACCCGCCAGGTGCAACATATTTTGAAACACACTTTTTTTAAAGCACAGTTGTTTTCAAACACAGCTTTTCTTGTAAATGCATTAAAAGAATCAGTTTGAAAGTAATTCTTTTTGGTAAACTTTTAACCTTTTGAGAAACTGTTTAACACTTAAAAGTTAGAATTTACAATAACAAATAGAAGAGTATTGGTATATTAATTATTATATTATTTATTTAAAATACTATGTCCCAAAAATTAATATAATACCATTATTTATTATATAAATATATAATATACCATTCATATCCGCACTTCTCCCTTACTGTCTCCCTCATCCCTCTAACTGACTAAATAAGATTGTAACTTCAAATCCAATCAACTCCAGTACGGTTGAATTGTATCCCAATCCGGCAGGATCTTTCGGGAATCAAATCCAGCAAGCCAGAAGCATATAGGGCTTTTGCATTAGGATGATCAAATACCCGGTGAAAAAACAGAATGGCTTTTGGATTCTTGTTGCTTTCAGTGGCCGTCTTCTGCAGGGTGCCTAACCTCACTAATAAGATTCCATTGGTTTCTAAACATTTGTTTGACGGCCTGTTTATGTCAGCTTTCAGACAAACTTTTATAGATATCATATATGCTCAAAATTCTCTGCTTCAATGTATACTCATCAATTTAACATGATACGAAGAACACAGTCATCAATTCTTCTCCTAAGGATTCCACTGTTGATACAATTGCCGACGTTAACATCCACCAAAGTAAACGCATTGAAAGAAAACAAGTAGCTATTAGGTTGCAAAGGAGTGGGGGAAGGGTATAATGAGCCACATATTAGAATACTATCCTGATGATATGTGCTCAACCAATGCAAAAATGCTAGAAAAGAACCTGGAAATGCCAATTGGCCATACCTTCCTCGAAACTGATCTGATAGTTCGCAATGCTACTTTCGAAAACACTGCAGTTCGCAACTCTGGAACAGTACAATTAAGAGAATATAAGAGTACAATTCAAAAGCTAAAAAAGTTTACTAGAGTACTATAGTCTAACAGAAGGCAAGCATGTAATCAAGATCACATTTCACGAGAAGCTAAACTCATGTCCATAAAATCAAGACAAGCTTTAGCAATTACATCATAATGAAGTACCGTTGAAAGCAGCAGCCCCTGTGCGCGCAATGCCATATCCTACTAACACAGCAGCTGGACTCACAAAAAGAGCTAAAGCTGTTGGATTCGCGGAGGTAAACGTTGCAAGTGCGCTAGCATTCCCTGTTGATGTTGTTAACCAATCAACAGCAAGCTTGAACAAGAAAGGCACCTGGACATTAAGTACCTGTTGAAAAAAAACTGCCACTTATTCAGTAATCAGCAATTCCAAACTAATAATAATCCATATGCATATAAAAAATTGATAGAAAAAGAAATCCATATGCATATACAAAAAGACAGACCAAAATAGAGGAACTTAGTGTGCTTAAATACCTTGGCTCCAACCAAGAAGCCCAATGCAGCAACCACTCGCATTCTGAACTCAATGTTATCTTTCATCCACAAGTACTTTGCAAGTGTACTAAGAATTTGCATATTAGAGATTTCTTCTGCTTTTATAACAGCATTCGGCATTTCCTTCTTTACATTCTCTTTTGCCTCCTTTGCTTCATCCGCAGAAGATGTTGATAGTGAAGCATACCCATTTGCCATTGCACCCTAAAATATAAATGACATTATAAACAGCAAAACACAGCCACATAAAACATGGACAAAGTGAAGACATGGTGCAATGGCAAGAACTCTCGCAAATGAGCTCTATGGTGCAGCCATGTAGGTTTGAGTCCTGGAATCAAGCTCTCAAAAATGGAGGTAAGTCTGCCTACAACTCACCTTCTCCAGAGCCTATATGATAAGAAGAGGAGCCAAGTGCACTGGACATAGCTTTCAATAAAACCCTGATCAATTAATATTTAAGGGTACTGCTAACAAGTGCCCTAAGGGCACCTTTCAAGCATTCAAAATTAGAAATTATCTAGTCTTCAAATACATAACAGAGGCATCAAAAAAGTTTACAGGGCTGCTAAAGATAGTTCAGACGCACAATTACTTAATACTCCATCCTTCCCAATGAATGCCCCAAAAAAGTTCAAATTCGCTATTGATCAAGAGTAAATTTGGACATTTTTGGACATTCATTTTGGGACAGAGGGAGTATATAGTTTCGCATGTAAGTCGTAACCCAATTCATAGGCACATAGCATAATAAGATAAATGACACCCTTACAGGAAGAACCAATGCATAGCAGTATTCAACTCTAATCACAATTCAAAAAGCCATACCTCACAAAAACAAACCAAAATAGCTCAGTATTCATCCATATTTCACCAAAAAAAAAACTTCACTAATCCCCCCCCCCAATTCCACACACAACCCCCTTGCATAATTCAAAACCCATATAAGCATTACTTGACACACACACGCACATACACACACACACACACACACAACGCTTACAGGCTTTCTAGGAGGCGCAGGTGAAAAATCTGAGGCAAATGGATTGATGTGTTTGACAAAACACGAAGAAGCTCTGGAAACATCCCACTGATTGCGACTACTACAGCAAATATTCCTAGTAAACATGCGGCTGCTAAAATTGCTTGAACTGGTGTTGAAATTATGCGAAACCAGGGGGCTAGAAATCCGACTGGAATTCGAAATCAACATTTTCTCTCCAGCTTGCAAGACGAGTTGACGAACCCTAAAACACCTAGCTGCAATCGTTGCTTGCATTTTATTTTTCTTCTTAAAATAATATTTAAAAGGGAATCTTGTTGATAGGGATATGAAGGGATTGTTTTTGCTTGGATTAGAAACGACTGGAGTTAGAACCCTAATTTTACAGCTTTGTCAAACTCCAATGACGAGACGATTCGATTTGGGGGCGCCAACTTTGGTGCGAAACCCTTCCCCCTCTGAATTTGCCGAGTTCTTTCGTAGTCGTACTGTCTTTACTGGCTGATTCATTTCTGTCTTTCTTTTAAGCGACATTTTTTTTAAAAAAAAAATGTTTTTTAAGTAAAAAAAATGTTTTTACAACACCGAAATAAATAAATGGAGGAATAGCAAATTGATAATTTGATGTGATTATGATTAATGAGTCTTTTTTAATTGAATAAATAAGCATTAAAAATTTGTCAATTTTAGACAGTGTCAATTTGTTATGAAATAAAAAATAAAATTAGTATAAAGTGTTATGAGACGGATGTAATATTATGCTTAAAAAAAACAATATACAAAATTAAAATTATCAGCTTATTATGGGATATTATAAGTTAACAAGTTATTTTAAATTATAAAATAAAACTCTTAAAACATACTGTAATTTGCAAGTTAAAAATTCTAGTTGCCTAGCTATCTTTATACAATTGGAAAATAATAATTATGAAATAGGTCCAAATAAAGATCAAGAAAAATATTAATACCAAAATAGGCATAACCCAACATGGGTAAATATTATGTTAACCGATTTTAATTTATTTTGGAGTTGAGCCCCTAATTTTTCATATATTCCACTATTGTCCAAACCATAAAATTAAAACTCAAAACCATCCTTCTTTTTCTTATCTTATTTCTCCACCATAGAACATCTCCAATCTATTATCCCTCCCCCTTACAATGGCCTTTTCTTCCCACCTCAGTCTTAAGCTTCCAATCAAACATGGCATCCGCCACATCTTACTGCTCACACATTCATCCTGCCTTACTACCTTCACCTAGGCACACACTAAAACACCAACAAACACCATGGAACAACAACATAACACCGAAGACCACCGCAACAAGCAATAAGGTGTTGTTAACGTTAAGAAGACACGGTGGAGAAAGAGTGGTGAAATGCGGTGCACAGTTAAGTGACTTCATCGGAGGTGATCTCGTTAAGTTTGACCTCGGGAAATGGTCATCAGATGTGGAAGAACACAAAGCTATCGCGATATATCCACCACATGAAGGGGGTTACGAGGGGAGGTATTTAAACCATTTGAGATATCAAGGGTACCACATCTTGGATATATCCGCTCGTGGATTAGGCGACCCTGAAACCACTCTTACCAAGATTTACCCTGTTTGCCCAGTAAGTTCCCTCCATTAACAACTTATATATTTTCTTGTTTTTTTTTTTTTTATTATTAAATAATAATAACAACTTGATGAAGGATTAAAATGAATGCTACAGGCTCATGTTGGGAAGCAGCCGATAGCGAGGTGGTATTTTCCGCCGGAAGTTGATTATAGGCTCTCTCAGCTTCCTGCAGATGCTAAAGGGCTTATAGTTTTGGTTGCAGATGCTAAGGTAAATTTTCAACCTTTGAAGGAAATAATATGTAGTTTTGCTGGAAAAATGGTTCCGTCCAGTACTCTCCGTTTACTGAAACTCCGTTCGTGCAAGATTATAACAAATGTCCGGGGAATATTTTTCTTGCTTACGAATTACTCATAAACTTTTTTTGCAGGTACTGTCAAAGGCGGAACTGCAATTTCTGACGCTGCTGCCTACGCTCCGGCCTAAAGTCAGGGTCATTGCAGAATGCGGAAACTGGTATGACTATTAACCTCCAAATCCCAAATATAAACTTCATTCTATCACGCTAAAACTACTCGATGATTGGAATAGCAAAACTCCATACGATATTTTTCTGACGCATAATATTCATCTGACGGGCGTGTTGTTCGCTCTTTTGCTGTTTGTAGGAGAAAGTTTGTGTGGAGGCCGCTGAAAGAAACTGCAAACCAATCACCTGCAAATTAAGTTGCTTCATTACCATTGATACTGCATTGTTAGCAGAAGGAAGAGCAGACCATTCTATGCAGTGTCATTGTTAAACTGTCAGGTCAAAGTCTTATGTAACTATCACTTTTTGCTTTGCCTTTCAGTACCTCTGGCTACACAAATTGTACAAAATTTGCTCATGTATAAGTTAACAAGGATGATATGAAGTGGTTTTTATGCATTTTTGCCACTAAAATTTGCTTAAAAAGCAACTTTTTCTAAATGTCTCTCAATCTCAAAAATGAAAAATAATTTTGGAACGGTCGACAATGAGTCAACAAAAAAAAAAAAAAAACAAATTAGTAAATGTTTTGAGTTTTAGACATTCATCAAATAAGTTTAAAGTCTTTCTCAATAATTGATTTTTTATGTAACATAACATTAACAGGCTGAAGCCACTTAAATTATGTCTTGCACAGAAGGTTAGGATTGAGAAAATGATCTACTGATTTCTAAGAAATGTTACGACCAAATTGCCCTTGGCGAAGAAAGAGGAGGGGAAAAAATAACAAACATATTATATTTTCCTCTTTCCGCGCCTTCCGATGGCTAAATCCATGAGCCTTGAAGATTGTGCTGGCATTGTCGCCGGTAAGCCAACGGATTCCGGAATGTCGAGATCAGATCTCATAGATGGTCCCGCAATTGCTCGCTTGATATCGATTTCGTTCAACCTATGGACTTCAACCCTTGCTTTCTCAATCTGTACACGCACATAGTAAGAAAAACAAATGTGATTAAGAGGTGCTTTGACCAAAAGTCTGGCGCCATAAAAGTTTGATATTTCCAGCTAATTTTTGTACCACACACATAGGATGAATCCTCTTACCAGATCCAAATGATGAACTGATGCATGTGCATTTTCAAGTCTTCTGTGAAGATCTTCTACTTTTTTCTGTTCATATTCCCGATTCTCCGTCTCATTCCCAGTCTCACCAACTTGTTGATACAATGCTGCATCAAAGAAGAGCCAGAAAAATTTAAACCGATTTCTGTGGGCTTAACTGATTTGAATAGAAAAAATTGAACCGAATTCTGTGGTCTTAGCCAATTCTAAATAATTCTGTTAAGAGATTATGGACAAAGCTGGTAAATAGCTGTATGTATACAGCCAGGTCAAAATAGTAAATTTACCTGTCAAGTTTGATAGTACCCAGATCTGAGTAGGAATATCGTATAGCTTCTTGGCCAATGTGAGGGAAGACCTTAATATCTCTCTGGCTTGCCCAGTATCATGAAGAGAAAGTGCCAAACCTCCAAGAATTGTTAAATACTGTGAAACAAGTTGAAGATTCCCCAAAGACGTGTGAGTTGTCTGCAAGCCACTGGCTAGTCGAACCCTGCATCAGAGCTGTTGCACAGTGAGGGACAAAATTGGGTCGGGAGCAGCATCAATACCAGGTTATGAGGCCATTCAAAGAACAACTATGTGCTACAACTAAAATATGGAATTAGGTAGCTAGGAGATGGGGTGATAATAATAACTCATTGCACATCAAAGACGTGTGAAACAGACATGTCTTGAAAGTGGCAACCTACTACAACTATGCACCAATATGCCTAAGGTGAGCCTAGTTAACCTAGATGCTTCAAAGATTGGGGTATTAAGTGATCATTAACCTCCATTGATAATCCTCTTGCAGTTTGCTTTTCAGGGGGATGCCATGTAAGAGTCTAACACGAATAAGATACATGCAGCACCAAACAAAATGTCGCCCAGGTAAAGACCATAATGAGAACCAATAACCTAAGGCAATAGTCGCCAATAACCAAAATATTTACCTTGCTTCTTGTAGATTCTCCTGCCTCATCAAAAGAAAACCATATGCAAAAAGGACGATAGTTTTCTCTCGTACTCCAACAAAAGAATCAATCATTCTGTAAACTGGTCCAATCAAATCTAAAGCCTGTATTGATAAAAAAAAATCTAAGAAAATGTACACGAATAGGAAAATAATATTTTGACTCTTAGCCAACACAAGTTAACCTGTGCAGAAGATTCTGCATCACCAGTGCAAATGTAAGAGACTGCTGCATAAACTTGACACATCGCTTGCATTGACTTGCTTTCAGTCAGCTGGATGAAAAGCCAGAAAAAGTTTACGATTAACATCAAAACATAATCTTGCGCCTTACACAATGAAACCAATTTCTCTGTCTTGATTTGAATTGCAGAATAGAAAAGCTGCATGATGATGCATGCAAGACTGTCAACTATTGGTGCCTCATTTTCCCTATGTCTGTTAACAATCCACCCCACTCAAATCGTTAACAAGACATAGAAGTGGCAAATATTATGCACCCATAAACAAATGTTACTAGGTCATTAAAACTAGCATAAACTGTAAAATGCAAGAGATGAAGGAGATCTGGAGGGAAAAAGGGTAAGATATAGTAGTATTTATGAAGAGGAAAAAGATGAAGCGATAGTTGTCAAAGAATAAATTATTATTAAACCTTCTAATCTCAGCTGATAAACAGGTCAGTTGGTATATGTAGGAAAAGTACAAAAGGTAACCAACTCATGTGCTTCTCAAACAAAGAACGATGACAGTATCTAGAACAAAATGAACAATTTAGCAGTTAAATATCCGAAAAATACCATGATGTTGATCTCCTTGGGAGAAGTCTTTCCACATCATGGTAGCAAATGCAAACTAAGTTACGTGACATAATAACTCGGAATGCATTAAAACCACCATTCAAGAGTAATTCAACCAAATATGCAGCGGTCGGTAAATTTTAAAGGATGTGTGAGCAAAACCCTACCCAGTAATGAGAGGTGGACAACAAACTCGACGAATCTAAAATGTCACTGGGATATGCATTCAGATACTCGTAACAGCCAACTAACTAAACCTAGTTTGGTAGAACATGGGTAGAAAGAGTTTTCAATGTGCTTTAATGAATGATGGTAGTAATGCATGCACCAATAGTATTCAAATCTTAGGTAAGAAAAGAAATGGTAGTAGCTGAGTAAACAATTTCTTACTGCAAGCATTTTTTGTCTGAACCCCCATTATCCGGGTCACCACATTGGTTGCTGATTAATTCGGCTCGAGGACCATAAGGACGGCAAAGCTCTCCCTACCTAATTAACTTATTGCACTCCTAGGGCTCGAACCTGAGACCATTATTAAGCTAGAACACCCCTTACTAGGTGATCTAGGCGCTTGGTGGTTTATAAGTGTAGGCATGCAGGTGCTAGAAGGGCTGGAAATTTAACATGTATGCTACTCGAGGAGCAGAAAGTCACAAAAATATAAGATTTGGCCAGAAAAAAAAGCCATTAAATTGTGCATGGATTTCCATCATTTCCGATGGAGCCAAAGACTCTCTATTTTTTTGGCTTGGGAACATGATGGAATAAAGCAAAATGGCTCACTAAACTGTCTGCGCTTCTTTGTTATGAAGCAGCAGTCAATCCATGCAATTTTGACGCAATTTTCATCGTGGATCATCCGGAAACAGCCTCTATGTACTTTAATACAGGGGTAAGGATGCATACATCCGACCCCCCCCCTTACTCCACTGTAGGTGAGAGCCTTTGTGGCGCTGGGGTAGTGTTGTTGTTGTTGTTGTTGTTTAGGGCACAATGACTCCAATGGTCATTGCTTGATCTGATACCCAAATATTAATTTTGGCAGTGGAGAGGAAAAACACAAAAAATATAGTATGTACGGTGCAGAATTAGACCCAAAAAAGATAAAGAAAAAAGAACAAATTATACTTCAGGGTCCTTCAGATTTGGTTAAGAGCAACCTGACGGATTCAATCCTCTGATGAAGATATGGATCAGGGTCCTTCAGATTTGACAACATGTTTTACACCAAATCAGTTTTTTTTTTTAAGTTTTCCCAGGTTTAGTGAGTGAGTATCAAAGTAAGATATTCTGTTGAAACTTTAGTGTTCACTTCAGATTAATAAGTAACCAACTTAATTCCCCTCCAAAACTTATATGGAACTAAACAAAATTCCTATATTAGCTATATTTAATTTGTGATTTGCCTCCATATGCACTGTAAGGAATGGAAGATCAAAAATATAGATCTTTTACTTTCAGATCTGTAGTGTAAATTTGCAGAAACAGTATCATAAATAAAATAAATCTTGACAATTAAACTATTTGATGCTGATAGTTACCAAAGGCTAAAAGGTTAGGCAAGGGCTTCATAACACGGTTAAAAATTCACAAGTCAACAAAGAGTATTGGGTAAACAGCATACCTTTGCAGCCTCAATAAAATGGAAAGCAGCTTCATGACAACAGCCAACAGAATGCGCATAATGTCCTCTAAGCATTTCAATAATGCTCTCACATGCTTGTAAAATTGTTGGAAAACGAACAAACCAATTTCTCATCTGTATCAAGGCCTGCAAAATAAATATATTCCAAACATTTCAGTTTAATACAGCAGACATTTATGATCAATATTTACTTAGTTAGTAACATGAAACTTAATAAGTTTTAGAGAAATCAACCCATTTATGTCAGATTATCAGTATGTCTATTATTTCACATTCAAAATTTTCCCTAAGAAACTTGTGCTACTATTATTATCACTTATCAGAGTAAAACATGTGTATAAACACACACACACACACACATATATAACTTCCTACCGAAATGAGTGAATGATTAGTAAATGGCCTTAGTAAATGACCCATGATTAAGAACTATTCACTTACAACGTGCTGCTAGTTTACGACAAAAACAACACATGAAAAATATTTAAATATTTCAAACGAAATTTATATAAAAGTACAGCACTAAAGATCTTGACTTGCTCACGATATATTATTTTCATCGCAACTACAAGTTAAACTTGAGCTTAAAAGAGTAACAATTGCAAGAAACTTTTAATATACCCACCTATATTTTAATCAAAACCGAGAACTCAACCACTTCATCCAATTTTAAATTTCAGAATTCAACCATCGTATGTTACTCTAATAAACCGAGAAACGAACTGACTCCACATGCTGCTCCTAGAATACGACAAAACTACATATCAAAAACAAAAGGATAGAAGGACATTTGGCACTAGAGATCTTAACTTGCTCATTATTTTATGTAATATCATTTTCATGACGGCTACAAGGTGAATTTAAGCCTAAAAGTGTATAGCAATTGCAAATTACCAACAAAAATAGGCTGCCTATGGTAGGAAAAGGAAAATGGACAAGAAAAACTACATTGTATCGTCAGTAGCATCCTCTTAATAAGGTTGAGGAGTTCAATGATGAACCCATCCACACATCTAAAGATTCACGCAAAAGCAGACATCGGGCCAAAGAATTCACTAAAAGAACTCGGGCAGAAATATTTTGCAAAAGAAATACATTTATCAGGTGCTGCAAGGACTATTCTCCATATATATTGCCCTAAAATGAACATTAATATGGTAACACAACCAACCTCCTGTGCTTCAACAAATTCAGAACGAGTGAGCTCCACAGCTACTTTGTTCTCAAGGAACTGCATTAAAAGCATCAAATATACACCAGCCATCCAAATGGCGGAATGCTGCAAATCCACTTCTGCTTACATTTTAGAAAAAAAAAATCGTGAATATAAAAGGTGCAGTGGCAAGACTGGTTATAATGCTCGTCAATTTGCGCCACTCATTAGGAAGGAGGAAACTTCACCTGTCATACCGCCAGTGATTCCAAGTTTCACCAGCTCCCCTGCATGGACAAAAATCAATCAGGCTTTGAGATCCTTGAAAACTGAATGAGTAATATTCTCTTTAGAAATAGCAAAGCAACAAAAGAAAAAGGGGGAAGGGAGGTTTATCCCAGAACTTTTGATTGTATCCAATTGTAGTAGTTCCAGAGGAATAAATTCTGGTGCCAAAGGTTCTTTGTGTTCCTATATCTTGTCTCTAGAAGTTTGTGAGATATAAGAATGCTCTTTGTCATTGGAAAATGATAGTTATATGCTGTTAGAATAGCAATTGGCAAATAAAAGATAGTCGCAACAAGAGGTTTGACTTCCAGTAAGAGACCACAAGCTTCTAAAGGACTGTTCATGATTTAAGACCAAGATGCTCAAGGATTAACAGGAGAAGTGAGAACACAAACCAAGTGTTAATAGATATCAGATTAAAGACATTATGCTCTCCAATTATGAATAAAACATCAATCCTAGAATGACTCGGACTAGTAGAAATTAGTTTTTGTTGTCCTTGTTGACATGGTGACAACAGCACAGTCAAAAGATTCAAAACACATCCTCTTCACTTGCTTCAAATAATATCAAGGAATGTATATTTATAGGCAAAACTGGATGAGTAGTTCAAAACTGGAATAGACAAGTGTAGAGAAGAAGCAAGATCATAAATGCATGTGAAGAAAACAATCAATTCCGGCAAATCAACACAGACAGGTATAACCCGCGTCCAAATAAAGATGGGTACTGTATATTACATCTAGCATTGGCATTTTAAAACACTTCTAGTAGTAAGATCATAGCCGATTCACATCTCATATATTCAATTTACATATTTTACCCTTTGCCTTTCCCTTCCCAGAGTGTCAGATGACCGAAAGCTTTGAAGCAGAATTGATTGCTAAATTATTGCCTTACAATCATGTCATGATTTGTCCTTCTCGCTTTTTGCTTTGTTAACATAGATGGAATTGCAAGTGAAGAAGTTCAAGAGGATAGCAATTGTCCTTTTGGGGTAAGCAGATAATCACTAAGATTCAATAGATAGCGAGACAACTAAGCATAGAAAAGGGATTAGAAGATAATCACTAAGAAGATTTAATAGATAGAAAGGCAAGTAAACCTTAAATTTTTCATGAAGTATTAGTAATAGAGCTTATAGCAAGTCAAAAACACTATCACAGAATAGTCCACAGACATAAGGCAAGATAAAAACAAGAAAGATCTCACAGCAAAACTTGAGCTTATCATTCAGAAGTTATTGCCACAGTACAGCGTAAATGGCTAATAGCTTATATTAATAAGTGAAAATACATCTAAGTATCAAGATTAAGTCAATACAAGGAGATTCCTAAGAAAAAATCGTAAGAGTGAAAAATGAACAAACACACATCACACAATTAAATTAGAATCTGAAAACAAACCTTGGATTGTTTTCATTCCAGATTGAATCCGCTTTCCACACTCCTTAAAAAGTCCCTTTGGGCGGCTAAAAATGACAACCATGAGATCAACCAGACAATATACAGCACTTTTTGGCAGCCATTGCCCATCGATAGGAGACGGACCCAACTCAAGCTTATCACCCCATCCTCGTTTCACATTACCAAAATAAGCAGGTTCCAAAAGCTCTGTGCTGCTTGAGCTCAGTCCGATTATACTACTCAGTTGTTCTTCCAACTGTCCTTGTCTTGCCATAAGTGCTGACATATCTCTGTAGTTTAGGTCAGATTGAGAGAGACCTTGGTTTATTGCATCAAGCTCTTTTGTGAGTTCCTGAACATGCTGCACTTTCTGTAAATCGGCCTTCATAGCAGCTTCCAATTTATCCACATGTTGAGCAGCATTTTTGTAATCACATATCCGAAGCAGATAGAATATGTGGAGCAGCTCATTGTAAAAGAGTAAACCAAGACAGTGTTGTCTCTTCATAAGGCATTGAGATGTAAGAACAGCGTTATTAGTTAAAATCACTTGAAGGACCTTCAAAAAGCATCTTAATTTACAACTCAATGCCTCTGCATAATTAGAGGTGCGCAAACTGAAAGTGTCAGATGCAACATTGAATCTATTAATTTTTAAGCTGTTAAGATGATTCATGCATGTCATAGAAAGCCATGGAATAATTGCATTCTTCAGTGTTCTGGAGAAAATCCATGCTCCATGCAGAAATTCAAGTTGGAATCTCAGTCTTAAAAGATGCTTCAAATGCTAACTGATGCATTTTTTAAGAAAACACCCCTTAAAGGGGTATATAGCATCCCATTCGTCAAAACACAGAAAGGAAAAGGTAACCACGCAGCAGCATTCAAGTTTCAGTAGCACCCTGATTCTCACATTGCCCCAAAGGATCAGACAAATATCCACCACAACAGAGCAAAACCAAGATTAACAAAGAGCTTTACAAAGGTCCAAGGCATCCAAAATAAGGAAAGATAACTTCTCTTAGTTCCACTTCAGTACACAAGGTTTATAGAATAGCTACATCAGCATTGGTGTTTTTGCTTTAACAAGATACGGAATTTCATGTCAAGTTGTACGTGCCTCAAGAAACTAGCTTACACTAAAGATATAGGCTTACCTTATCCAGCTCGATGGACTCCCATATACTATTGCATCTAGTAACAGCTCCCTCTACTACTCTTTGATCATCCCATTGCATAAGATGTACATGCAATATTGAAGTAGCAAAACACATCTGCTCCACCAGCACAAAACAAAAGAATAGATCAACATTATTCCAGAAGACTTTCCATTTTGCTAGCCATGTATAATTAAGTTGATAAATGTATCATTCGTCTTTTGTGTTGCATCATGATTATAAACACCTAATAAATTAATGCAGTCAGTCGCACAAATACATTCAAAAATACTAGATTCACTAGTTCACACGAACCTGTAACTCTGGATAGTACATTTCAGTAGCACATATATAGCCGTGTTCCAGCGCAGAAACTGAACCCTGGTAATCTCCTTCAATTATCAGAGCATTTGCAAGCTGCGAATTGAAGTTACATGACCATAGCTTCCCAGCAAACCTTCAAATGAGCAACCAACAGAGAATTAGCATGTATCACAATTGCCCATCCCGCAAGTAGAAGAACTGAAACTATTTTATCCACTACATGGCCTTTACTGAAATTCTTAACTCTGTTGAAAGCAGCAGTGGAGTTATTCACGCTACGAATACATTATTGTGGGGAAAAGGACTGGTTAAATAGGAGTATGTTTTCCTGAAACCGCGGGGAGAAACTGATGCAGTCAATTCAGAACTTTCTCTGAAGTTGAATTTGTGGCCCACTTGAAAGGAAATTCTCTATTAACCACTATTTGGAAACAATTACAGCAATCCAACACCACCCTAATCTAAAGTTCTGAAATCCGACACTAACAATTAAGAAGTAACCAAAATGTTGGTTCAATAACTTTAGTAGAAAAAGAAGACAAACAAACAAACAAACATCCCCAAGGAGAAAATATGGGGTTTAGAGAAAGCATGTACCCATCCCCAGAAGTTACAGTAAGTTCAAGACCCTTGTTCAGTATCTGCTTTTGTGAAGAAACAGCTCCAACAAGATGGTAGCATTGACTTAATAAGCTATACGCTCTGCATTTCAACTCGAAGCATGAAGGAATCGACTTTAGAAGCAATTGCTGTCACAAAATAGCAATCTGCTGTTAGCATAGAGTTAAGAGCCTTTCTATATCTGAGGAAAAAATCAGTAATCTGAGAGCCAGAAGGAGGCGTTACCAAAATCTCTTTTTCCCCTAACTAGGGAGAAATCCGTATAGATTGTTGCATTTAAAAAATGTTAATATGACAAACAAATTGTGAAAGAAACTTTGCATAGAACATAAAAGCAGTCCACATACACGAATCCTAGAGATGGATTAAGTCCCAAAACAGGTGCATTTATTTTGTTTCTATCTGGATCCTTCAACCTTCACAAAAGGAAACTCTTCTTTCAGAGTGATGATGGGAGGGAGCAGTATACTGTTATGCTTGTATTTTTCATAGAAAATTATTGAACTTTCAGCATGATTGTACAACTTTATTGGCAGAAATAACAATAACCCACACTTCTGGCCATAAGCCTTCATATGAGTAGACGAGGCATAATTCAATGTATAATAAGATCTTAAACTTCACCATACTGAAGAAGAGAATACTATAGACAAGCATAAAAAGCGGTCTATAACATGAATTCAGTAACATAAATAATTTTTGTTTTATTTTCTCATGGAATCTAAGGTAAATTATATTGCATGTTTTCCAGCAGGGATATAACTATAGTCAAGGAGAGGCTAGGTATAATATAATCATGATCTAAAAACCTCCATGCGCCCAAAATGCTGACAGCTATCAGTCTTCTTTGTACTAGAAAACAGAAGATTTATTATAAGAAGTAATCAAACTATGAATGGCCTAGAAATCCACTAGGATAAGCAGTATATCAATTTCCGTTTCCAAAAATGATATAACAAGCATATACACGACCATAAACAATCATCAACTGTAGCCTTCGATCCGATACATTTATCATTTAATCAGTCCTAAACTTAAGCTTGCATACACCAGTAAATTTATACTACCGCTGCCCCAAAATGAATGACCAAATAATTTTCAAATTTGCTATTGATCAAGAGTAAAGTTGAAAAACTTTTGGTCATTCATTTTGGGAAGGAGGGAATAAATTAGCATTGGTCATTTAATGAGTCATAAACTTCAGCTAGAAAACACCCGTGGTTACTATTTTCACATCCATATTTAGTCATTCTTAAACTTGAGCTAGAAAACACTAGTTTCAAAACCTCAACCCCTCCTCCTAAAGGATAAGACGCAAACTAAATTGGAAGCATTATTAAGCAGTACTAGTTGGCCTAAGCAAAAGTGAGCTCTTCAGTCTCCAATTGAAAACCGATAAACGTATAATTCTAACACAACGGCAACGAATTTGGCAAAAACAGCTAAATAAACCAAAATTACGTGTGTGTGAGAGAGAGAGAGAGGGAGATGGAGGAACTGACAGAGCGTTCGAGGTGAGATTTTGCATGATTGACGTTGTGGGAGTGCTTGAGAAGGAGAGTAGCGATGCGGAGGCGAGTTTTGACCTCTATTATCGGAAGGAACGATGCGTTGCTCTGACAAATCGCTTCCAAGCACTTGACCGATTTGCCGATTTCGCCTTTCTTCTCGTGATACTCCGCCAATCCCCACAGCCCCTCCGCCACCCCTTCCATTCACTCTCTCAGTCTCAATTTCAGTTCCCTTCAAATTCCTAGGTTTTCCGGTATCTCATTTCTTCTTCATCGTCGTCGTAGTCGTCACCGGCGTTGCTTTCGGTTGGAAATGGGCTCCAGAATAGTCCAGATTGACATCATTCATATTCGTGAAAAAATAATTATTTTGAATTTATTTTTCAGTTCGGCCCACTAACTGGGTTGTGCTTTGTTTTTACGTAAGCCCAATGAGTTTCGCTTTTGATTTATTATGGGCTTGTCCTTGAGCCTTTAATGTTTTTAAAATAATTACATGATATCTATATCTATATCTATAGTATAAATGAGGGATGTCCACCTCATCTCATGAACAGTTGAATGAATAGTTTTAATGGCCGGATTTTTCATTTTGCCCTCACTATTTTGTCTCTTTCCCATTTTTCCCTTAAAAAAAAAAATGTCCTCAAACACGGCTTAATTAAAAAAAAAAAACTTGTCTCGGACACGGGCTTATTCTAGTATGTATATACTCCCTCCGTCCCACTATACTTGACACTTCTTTCCATTTTGGGCCGTCCCACTATACTTGACACCTTCAAAAAATAACCAAGTTTTTATATTTTTATATTCACTCTACCCCACCACTCATTCTCTCTCTTCATTTTCTACCACATATTTATTCAACCAACACTACTATTTACCCCACTCATTCTCTCTCTTCATTTTTCACCACACATTTTTTTTATTTTATTCTTTTTTCTTGGTTTTTGAACCCACCCCTTGGGTGTCAAGTATAGTAGGACGGAGGGAGTATATGAGTAATTAAAAAAATTAAGAAGTCTCAAGAAGTGAAACATAGCAATAGTATTTAAACCAAAAAAAAAAAAAGAGACTGTGAATAGATGTTAACATTTTAATCTCTCTTATAATTTAAATGTCTCTTTTTTTTCAATTGTATGTACTAAAATAAATGTCGCATTTTTTAAATAAGTAAATAATTTTAATTGAATTTTACCAGGTACAAGTAAATAAAACATATTTTTTATAAACGTTGACAAGTCAACTACAACATCTATTGTTATCTTGAGATGAGACGGATCGAGGATTATTTTACAGGAGAAAATGAAAAATTAGAACCCAAAATTTGGAGAGTGTCAATCAAGGTCTGATGTGTTCATCCGGTTATAATCGCCAGTTAACGGTTATAACCGCCAGTTTAAAAATCCGTTAAGGCTTAACCGTAACCTAACCGTTAATCGTGTATTAACGGTTACGGTTATACAGTTAACTAACGGTTATATCTGGTTAACACGGTTAATCCGGTTAAAACGGTTCATTGAAGGCCTTTTTTTTCAGATTAGTCCTTTTAACGGAATAGTTAACAGTTTCTGTTAACTTTTGTACTGTATATCCCCCTTTTTTTTTTTTTGAATAAAGAATACTATTTGAGATGTTAGTTATTAGTGAATTTTTTTGGAAAAAGTTATATAAAAAAAGTTAAGAATTTTTAAATAAATGAAATTTTAACGAAAAGTGTGTTTAACATATTTTTTTAACAGTTTTTTTTTTTAATTTGTTTTGTGGTTAAGCAAAGCTATTTGAGAAATATTTCTTTTAAAAACAGTTTTTAACATTTTTTTTTAAGAAAACTGTTAACTTTTTAACTAGTTCTATAAAAAACTTAACTTTTTTTTTTTTTTTTTTTTTTTGATAAAGAAGACCATTTTAGACTTTTGTTTACTATATACATTTTTTGCAAAAAGTTATATAAAAAAAGTTATGAATTTTGAAACAAATAAAACTTAACTTTTTTTAAAATAAACGAAAGTATATAAAAGAAAAAGGGACGGTACCCTTAAATTTTATTAATCTATAATTATATAAAGAGGGAAGTGCATAAGAGCACTCATTTTCCCTCCAAAACAAAGATGATTCTAGAATTTAGCTATTTCAAGTGTACCAATTTCAAAGTAATGTAGAAGATCTTTAATTGCTTCCTTCAAGTAGCCAATAATTTAATTAATGATTAATGCTTCCTCAAATTTTCTTAATTACTCATTTCTCTTTTTTTAAAGATCACCTTCACCCAATTCCACATTCTTGCACCTTTTTTATCCTCCTCCCCAATATCACATTCATAAAACTGTTTTCACCTACAAACAATCAATTTTGAATATTTCTTCATGATAAATTCTTAATTTCTAAGATGGGCAGATGTCTAAAATGACAGTTAATTTGCTAAGCATATTCTAAGGAGAAATAACAATAGCTATTGATTTATCGAATTATTTAGACCAACTTTTTTATATTTTCTTTATTTAAAAAAAAAGAGACACTACTTATACTACAATAATGCTACTAATTACCCCTCTGAATCACATAAAATGATATTTTTTCTTTAATTTTATTCAGCCACTTCAATTTAAGTAATTGTTTTTTGGAAAAAAATTATATTCATTGTAAAAAAAAATATTATATTTTGCACTTTCCTTATTTATATAAATTTGTTGTCACAACTTTTTATTCGTGCGTTTAACGCACGGGTGCTACACTAGTTAAAATAAAATTACAAAGAGGGGGACAACCAACCTTACCCTTTTATAATTAAGGGGGGGACATTTAGGAGTCTTTACCTCAATCTAACTATTACAATTCAATAAAAATAAACCTAATCTAAAAAATTAAAATTAAAAACTAATCTAATCCTCACTCACTTCCCGTAGAGTCATCCACATCGTATTGATATTTTGGGTCAAGTGTATCCTCTTCATAAGGCATATCTTGTTCTCTTTTTTTCGATCTTGCCAAATCCCCAAGTAATAGTTGATTTTCCAAGTTTTCAACCGTTAGTTGGGAACGTCTTTCATCCAAAACATTTCCTCCAATGCTAAATGACGATTCGACCGCCACCGTTGACGCGGGAGAAGCTAAGACTTCTTTTGCAATTATAGAGAGTATAGGATAACTTTCGTTCCTTCTTGACCACCACTTAAAAACATCAAAATCATTTGAATTATCACTACTTTGATCCTAGTGTTGAAATATGTTTCTAACTCCAAGTGAATGTTAGAGGAAGAAGAAGTCCCTACTCGAGGACGTTTCTTTTTGCTATACAAATTAGCAAAAAAATGATACGGATCCGCCTCAACTAAATCACCACCAACATCTTGAGAAGAAGTACTTGAGTCAACATTTTGAGAATGATTTCCATGAATTGCATTATATTCGTTAAAAAGAGACACCAAATCATTTTTTGTAGTAGCAACAATATTCGACGGAGTTTCATTATCACCGTCACCTTCGGGGTATAAATTCAAATAATAAAAAGCTAAAATTGCTTTCAACTCATCTAATTTAACACGGGGATCTAATACTTTTGCAACAAAAAATAAAGACGAAATAGTGGCAAAATATTTAATCCACTTTTGTCTCATGGAAAAAATGCATTCATTTAAAACCAAGCATTCTTTTAAATTATTAAAACTAGTAACAATTGCAACACATTGCTCAAGAACCAAAATGGAAATTGAATAATAAACTCCCGATAATGTCAAAGTAGCGGTGTTAAAAATCTTTAGCCATACACAAATTAGTCCATGCATTTCATTGATAAGCAAATAAAGATTGATTATTATCAAGTGTATCAAAAAAAAATTCATAAGAAGCTCTTTATACTCAAAACCATCTTTTAACATTTTATATGTGGAATTTCACCTAACTGGAACATCAGACGTAAAATATTTGGTACCAAGATTTTGATTTCTTAAAAACTTAATCCATTTTTTTGTAACACTATTTCTTCTAAAAATATATTCAAGAGCCCCTCTAATTGGGGAAACATATGTTTCTAATGCATGCAAATCATCTTTAACACATAAATTAATAATATGACATAAACATCTAATATGAAAAACTTACCACCAAATGACGGTTGACAAACTCTAATCAAATCTGATAAACTAGCGGTATTAGCACTAGCATTATCAAAAGAAATGCTAAATATTTTATTCGTAATCTTATATTTTTAAAAAAATCCACACAACTTTGAACAAATTGCTTCGACAGTATGGGAGGATCAAAATTTTCATATGCAATTAATCTTTTTTGGATAGTCCAAGAATAATCTATCCAATGGCAAGTAACACCCAAATAACTATTTATTTGCCAACGATCACTTCAATCATCGGCACAAATTGAAACTTTGTTTGGTAAATTTGATAAAACCTCAATTAAAGTTTTTTGATATGTCAACACCACCTTATGAATATCACGTACGAGAGTCGAACGTGGTACTCTTGAGGCGGCGGGATTTAAAGAAAGTCGTATAAATCTTTCATAAAATTCATCATCCGCAAAGTTAAAAGCAAGTCCTTTAACACAAACAAATTCGGCCAATTCTTGCCTATAAATGACCTTATTAAATTTAAATAGGACGAAAGACGAACCTTGGGTGGTGGTTGGAGCTAATTGAGTTTGACCACTCGAAATGCCAAGTTTAACGAGATGTTGTGTGCGCGTGTGGGCGTTAAGTGACCCATGCCCTCCACCTTTCGTAAATGGGTAGGATTTTGTACAATAGTTGCAAATCGGTCGATAATAGCGATCGTCATCGGGATCAATTTGCTCTTTTCGAAAAAGAATTGTAAAAGTGTCGGGCCGGACGTAGAGGCACGTGAACGTGGCACCGTTGGTGGTTGTTCTTGTTCTTGTCCCCGAGCACGACCACCTCGAGCTCGGCCTCGGCCTCGACGCCCACGTTACCCTTTTTAAAGCTGCTAGCCGTCCACAACTTTATAGTGTCATTTCGAAAAAAAGATTACCTTTTCATTTTCTTTATACCGCTATGTGAACTACCATGTGATAATATTTCCCTACCTTTTTTTGATCTCAAAATCCTACTCTGTTTTATTGACCTTTGGAGAAGAAACGTAGACTGCGCCTTTTTATCTTCCTTTGGCAGTGTTTCAGCTCAGTAGATTGAAACTCATTAGCTCAGCCACCACCCGAGGTTAAATCTTTCGTCTGTTTACAGACTGATGAAAGATCATTTATAGGCAAAAAGTCAAGCCAGTGTTATGTTAAAGGACTCCACTTTAACTTTGATCGTCAGATGACCATTTAAGAAGATTTATGCGACTTTCTTTAAATCCCGCCGCCTCAAGAGTACCACGTTCGACTCTCGTACATCGATATTCATCGGGTAAATGTATTGACATTTCTCAAAACTTTAATTGAGGTTTTGTCAGTACGGCAAGTACATTGTTTCAAATCGTTCCGATGGTTGGAATGATGTTGGCAAACAATCATCGCCATTAAGCTAGTCGTTACCTACCAGTGAATAAATTAGTCTTGCCCCAGACTACTCCAAAAAGATTAATTGCATATGAAGAATTTTGATCCTCCTACACTATCAAAACAATTTATTCAAGAGATATAACAAGTTTTTAAAAAATATAGATTACGAATAAAATATTTGTATTTCTTACGGTAATGCTAAGTACTTCTTCTATAATTCTAGTTTTGATGGGATTTGATTAGAGTTTGTAAAATCATTTGGTGGTAAGCAATTTTCCTGTTAGATCTTTATCTCATATTGTCAATTTGTATGTTAAAAACTCAGGCCATGCATTAGAATATATATGTTTCCCCCATTAGAAGGGCTATAAAATATATTTCTAGAAGAGAATGGTGTTGCGAAAAAATGGATTAAGTTTTTAAGAAATCAGAATCTTGGTGATAAATGTTTGCGATCACGATCTTCCAGTTAGAATAAATTCCACCTATAAAATCTTAAAAGATGGTTTTCAAACTCTCAAGAGCTTCTTATGGAACACTTTCGATGCCGATCAATAATAAATCTTTATTTGCTTATCGATGAAGTATGCAGGCACTAACTAACGTAAATTGCTAAAGATTTTTAACACCGCTACTAGTAATTATCAAGGAGTTCACTCCTTCATTTCCATTTTATTCTTGAGCAATATCTCATTAAAGTGTTACTAATTTTAATAATTTAAAAGATTGCTATGGTTTAAATGAATGCATTTTTCCATGAAAGACAAAAGTGAATTAAATATTTTGCCACTACTAATCTTATTTTTTTATTTTAAATGTATTAGATCCAAATATTAAGTTAGATGAGTTAGCGTTCATTACAACACTATATTATACTAATTTATACCCCAAGGTGAAGGTGATGATGAAACTCAAGTAAGGTAATATTGTTGATACTACAAAAGATGATTTGATGTCTTCTTTATAACGAGGAATATAATGCAATTCATGGAAATCATTCTCAAAATGTTGACTCATGTCTAACTGCTCAAGATGTTGATGATGATTTAGTTGAGGCGGATCATAATCATTTTTGCTTTAATTCTGTGTAGCAAAAGAAAGCAATCCTCAGTAAGGACTACTTCTTCCTATAACATTTCGCAGGAGTTAGAAACATCGTACAACACTACTTTTGAATGGGATCAAAGTGGTGATAATTCAAATGATTTTGATCAATTTTAAAGTGATTGTCAAGAAGGAACGAAAGTTATCCTATACTCTCTATAATTGCCAAAGAAGTCTTAACTTCTCCGCGCGTCAATAAATAATAGTCGAATCAATAAATTAACATTGGAGGAACTGCTTTGAATGGTGACGTTATGCTAACGGTTGAAAACTTGGAAAATCAACAACCTTGGGGATTCATTTAGATCAGAAAAGAGAGAACAAGATATGCGCTTAACATGAGGATACACTTGACCCAAAATATCAATACGATGAGGATAAACTTTACTGCAAGTGACTGGTAAGGATTACATTAGTTTTTAATTTTAATTTTTTAGATTGAGTTCTTTATTGGTGTAATGAACAGATTGAAGTATAGACTCCTAAATGTCCCATTAATTATAAAAGGGTAAGGATAGTTATCCCCCTCTTTGTAAT